>CAUYSK010116788.1:0-16934 GCA_963575035.1 Avahi laniger | reverse complement strand
TTCCAGTAGCAGCTTTTAGGCTCATGAGGGTAGCGAGGCTCTCCAGCAGCTCCGGAGCCTGCAGATTGCCAGAGATGTGATCAAGGGAGAAACAAAATGCTCGACTTACCCTTTTCACTGGAATCCAAGCCTCTCAGGGGTCGTCCTCTACCAATATCTTGCTCCTTCTTATTCTGCTCCACAACTTCTGGTGGAATCTCCATAGGTTCTGGCACTTTTTCCTCAGAATTATATCTGAGCTATGTTTTTTTTCATCTAAAACTTTTCCTTCTTTCTGGGACAATCTGGCAACTGATGTCTCTAGTCTGCCATCTTTCCCCACCCCCAGGATCCAGATTGTTTTAAAAGGAATCCAATATGGGTCTGTTTTTCTAAAATTTCAGTTAAATTATATTATAGTTCAATGATACTATTTTTAATATGAGGACCTCATATTTAGGTTATTTTTATTTGGCTTAGTGGTGGGGGATTATAGGACTTGACTTACACAGAGGTGTGCAAATCCAGGATTTTGCCAGGAGGGTAGCCTATGAATGAAAAAACACATATATGAAGAATCATATTGTGCAATATATTCAATTTAAAGCTTTAATTTTCAAAGTGTGCTCATGAGGTGGTGAACAGGCCGTTTTTTTTTTAGTATTAATGTTTATAATATTATTATTAAGCTAAATTCTTGATTTTTTAATGAATAAAACATTTATTTGTGATAGGCAATACAAAGATCATTGATATCAGTGGCAGTGCCATTTTTGGAATCTAGCTGATACAAGTAATATTGTACTTCACTGAAGTGGACCCTGGATGGAAGAAGAATGGTAACCATTGATTCATACATATATGTACCATTCCTCAAAAAATTAAAAAAATTGCCTTGGCCAGGTGTGGTGGCTCATGCCTGTAATCCTAGCACTCTGGGAGGCCAACGCTGGTGAATCCTTTGAACTCAGGAGTTTGAGACCAGCCTGAGCAAGAGCAAGACCCCGTCTCCACTAAAAAATGAAAGAAATTAGCTGGACAACTAAAAATATGTATAGAAACTATTAGCCAAGCATGGTGGCGCATGCCTGTAGTTCCAGCTACTCGGGAGGCTGAGACAGAAGGATCATTGAGCCCAGGAGTTTGAGGTTGCTGTGAGCTGGTCTGATGCCACGGCACTCTAGCCTGGGCAATAAGAATGAGACTCTGTCTCAAAAAAAGAAAAATTGCCTTTCTTCTCCCACTAAAATGTAACTTCCTCAAGGATTTTGTCTATGTTTTTTCCCAGTGCTGAATCCCCAGTGCCTTGAATAGTATCTGGTACCCAGCACGCTTCAGTAAGTATTTGTCAAATGGGTGAATATCTGAAGGTTAAAGTTAGAAACTTTCCTTACTTCATCTGAAAACTAAGAGATTTTTGTTTTAGAGTGATGGTTTTGTCAAATTAATGCCCAGTGTCATTACTCTCTGGAAGTCTTTGTACTCCCTGGAAAAATTGTTTTCTTAGTTGTCATTTAAAGCATCTTTCTGGTATTTGATTCCAGTTTAAGAGTCCCATATAATTGGACTTCTGTCCTATGGGTGAAGAAAATAGCTCTTTCAGAGCATTCAGAGATAAGTCAATTAACGACCCCCAATCATGCATGGTGCCTTAATAGTGTGGGCAGGGACTTGAGTTAATTTCAACTATTTCTCTCAGGAAAATGGTCAACTTAGCCTAAGTTCGTTATTTGGTTAGTGTATGGTATATTAAATCTCCTACAGAAGGCAAAGACTTTATAATTTTTCTGATACTTAATAGAATAGCTTCAGAGTAAATCAAATGGTATTTTTCTGAAGTCGTGGTCATATCTGAGCCATTTAGCAAGAAAGTAATATCTTTTGATTTGCTCAGAGAGAAGCTCTTTTTCTTTACAGGATGTAATCTGGATTTCCTAAAGCACAAAAATCACTGGCTTACTTTTTTTTGTTTAGCTTTTGCAACCTGGGGGATGAAGTTTAGTGATGTGGGAGCAAAGTGTGACAGCATTTGTGGAGGGAAAAGCATAGCTGGCAAGTCTCGAATTGCCTTGTAAGAGTGTCCCAGTGTCCCAGTCTGACTCAGGGGTTGCCTGCTGCAGTTCTGAAACTTTAACACCTTTAAATGGTGCTAATTATTTGGATATTGCTTGACTCATTCCAACCCTTTTAGGTCCTAGAAAAAAGAGAAGATATGATTTTATTGGTGGTAAGAGTGGCTAAATATACACCACTGGAAAATGACATTTTCTATTTTCTCAACCTAGGCAAGCCACTAATGAGCAAGCTTTTCATATCCTTTATCACATGTTTGACCTGTTGGGACCGTGTCTGGCCTCAACTAAATAGCTTGTGATATGCCTGATAATCTGGGAAAAGGCTAAAATATTCCAGCAAAGAATCCAAATATAGTACATAGTTGTTTAGACTAGCCCTAGGTGTGTGCTAACTGTAACTCTAAACTTGATATATCCTGGAACAATATGATACTTGTATTGATGATTTTGTGATTAAGTGTTTGTGAATTTTTAAACCTCTTCTGATGTTGTTGCCTAGGCAAATGCATACTAGACTAAATGTAGTTTTCTGTGCTCCCATTATATTATATATGACAATTGACTCATATTTTACTTTGAATAATATGAGAAATACCCATTGCTAATGTTGCTTGAGAAGGCATGGCTGAATTGTAGAACTAACAAAGGATGACTGTGTTATTGTTATTAAAGTTGTGAGCACTGATCTGTAAGTCTACGCAAAGACATTTCAGGATGAGCAGCTTTCCCCTTTGCTGACTGCTAATTGTAAAGTAATCTTGAAAGAAAAGTGGCACTTTCCTTTTGCCGCCTATTGGGATAGGGCTGCTGGGCTGCTTGGCTGCTAGGTTTCTCCACTGTTAGTCCTATCCCAAGCTCCAAGTTCATTTTCTTTGTTACTCATTGACAGTTGAATCCATATAACTAAAAGAATGAACTAAGGAAAGAACTGTTGAAACAGTCTCTGAAAACTAGAGTTTAAAAAGACTTGCCTTTAATCTCTGAATTCTAATAACTGAAAAGAAAATTGGAGTAATAGAAAGAGCTTTGGTCTTGGCATCATAAAGAAGAAGTTTGACTTCTCAGCAACAGAATATAAGCTCTCCATTATTTTTCTACAGTTATTGATCTACAGAGTTTACCCTTTAAAATATATCTATCTTTGTCATCAATAGGAGTTTTATCTTTAATGTTGTTTCCTTTCATTCATTCATAAATTTTACTGAACTCTTTGTATGTGCCAGCCACTGAACTAGACGTTGATTATGTAGCAGCAAATATCTTTGCTCTCATGGAGTTTACAATCTAGTCGGGAAATATATAATAAGCAAATAATTATACAAGTATTTGATTCCTATTATAATGTCTTTCTTCATATGTTGGTTTAAACTTTACTTTTTTCAATTTCTTAATAACACACATTTTTGGGGGGCCTTGGGTGTCTGTGTTTTTCCGTAGTTGACTGAAATTTACAATGATTATTGTGAATTCTTTGTCTATCAGTGTATAGATCTCCATTTCTTTAGGGTCAATTATTGGAGCTTTATTAGCTTCTTTTGGTAGTGTGATGTTCCCTGATTCTTCATGATCCTTTTATCCTCACATTGTTGTCTGTGCATTTGAGAAAGTAGTCACCTCTTCCAGCTCTTACAAGTTTGCTTTGGCAGGGACATACCTTCACCAGTTATTCTAGGCTAGAGTTCTGGACAGGACAACATCTGTAGGCCAACAGGGTTTGCTGCCGGGGTCTCTAGTTGTGTGTGGCTGCTGTCCATGCCTGAGGTAGGATGAGGCTACTGACTGGGCTTCCTGGTTATGTGGAGCTGCTAGCTATGCTCTGCAGTCAGTCAAGGTTGCTACTAGGCTCCTAGGTTGGACAGAACTGCAGAAAGGCAGGCTGCAGGCTGGGCTCCCTGGTCAGGTAGAGCCACAGGCTATGCTCTGCTGTTGGGTGTAGACACTGGCTGAGCTCTCTGGTTGTGCGATGTTGATGGCAGGGACTTGGTGCCACTGCCAAGATCCTTACACTGGTTGCTCTGAGCCCCACTCCCTTTCTTTGCTCCTACCTGACCCCAGCTAATCTAGCTTTGCCGATTCCCTTAATGTTCCCTGTGAGGTGAGACAGGCTTGGACCTCCTGGTAGTACCCTGAAGTGCTGGGAAAACTGGATGTCTGTCTCAGGCTTTCTTTTCCCCACTGGAGAAACTGTAGTAGGTCCAGGAGATCCTTCTTGCTGTGGTGCTGTGCGGCCTCAGGGAATGGTGACTTAGTCAAAGTGAAAATTGCTTTTCTTCTCCTTCCAAGGCAGTTTTTCTTGTTTTTTTTTTTTTTTTTTTGGCTCCATGGGGGATATTTCAGCCTCATCCCTAGGTTCTGAGATTTTCACAAAGGCATTTTTTTTTTTTTGGCTTTTTGTTTTTTTTTTTTTTTTGAGATGGAGTCTCACTGTGTTGCCCCGGCTAGAGTGCCATGGCATCAACCTAGCTCACAGCAACCTCAAACTCCTGGGCTCAAGCAATCCTCCCGCCTCAGCCTCCTGAGTAGCTGGAAGTACAGGCATGCGCCACCATGCCCGGCTAATTTTTTCTATATATTTTTAGTTGTCCAATTAATTTCTTTCTAATTTTAGTAGAGACGGGGTCTTGCTCTTGCTCAGGCTGGTTTCGAACTCCTGAGCTCAAACAATCTGCCCGCCTCGGCCTCCCAGAGTGCTAGGATTACAGGCGTGAGCCACCACGTCCGGCCCACAAAGGCATTTTTATCTGCAAATAATTGCTAATAGGTATTTTTGTGAGGGGGACTAGATCCAGGGACCTCCTATTCTGCAATTTTGCTGACATCCTCCACCTTGAAATTTTAAATAATTTTCGAACAAGGAACCCTTCAGTTTCGTTTTTTCACTAGACCCTACACATTATGTGGCCAGTCTTGCTCACAGTTAAGTACAAAAGGTGTTGAATTACCCACTATCTAAGTGAGAATAGTGGCCACCTCCCTCCAAGGCCTGCTAAGAGGAGCCATTTAAAGAGAAATAGCATAGCGAATCCCTCCCAGGAGGACTGGGGGCAAGGAGGGACTGCCTTTTAAGGGAATGCACAGCTTGAGGATTAATAACCCTTCTTTCTCTGTCTTTCCCCTTGTCCCAAGTGGTGATGGTCATGGATCATCCAACTTGTTTTTCACCCCAATAGAACTGGCAGTACTGGAATGGTTCCCTGACTCACTAAGTTGGGTAGTGGTGATCTATTTTTGTTTAAATGTTGCTGAGCCACCATGGAGAAATGAGGAAAAATGGTACAGCAAAAGAGGGAGTGCCTGGGGTTGGAGTTGGGGTTGGGAGCAACCTGCATTTCCACCATGAGGTGCAATAAGGATTTGACAGTGTCCCATAGATCAAGTGGACACTGCAGTGAGTGCCTGAGCTTAAGCTGCCCTGCTGGTTCCTAATCACTTACAGGGGCTATTAGCTAAGCAAGGGGACCCTGGCAGCAAAAGGCCATGGATGGACTGCTGAGGTGGAGCCTGAGCAGAGGGGGACAAATTCAGACCTGAAACAGACCTCCTACATCAAGACACTGTGCAGAGGCCTCCAAAGAGCCATGAGTATACCCTACAAGAGAGCTGGCATTTGGATCCAGTTGCAGAGACAGAAACATGATCCAGTGAGGGTTAGCCAAAGAAACAGTGACAGCCAGCACAAAGAGGAGAGATGGTCATTTTCCTCTTCTTCCTCCTTGTCCCAACACAGCCAGGTTATCATCCAAAAGAACTGGTTATGCAAGCGTGGGCCTCAGTTCCTTCCACACCAGCCCTTTGGAGCTAAATCTAGCCTGCATTAGGAAACAAGGGACAGAGAGAGAGGAAAACCGTGTGGGGCAGGAGGAAAGTCTTAAAATGAAAATGAGAACAAACTTTTATGATTAACAAGAGTCTCGTTTGCTGAGCCGCGTAAGGTGCGTGAGCATACCGTGCTGTTCTCCTTTTATGTGTTTGAAGAGCTTTATAATAAAAAGTTTAAAATATTGGCCTGGCAGAAGAAAATACACTTAAATGCTAACATTGATTATCTCTGGGTGGTAGGATGACAGATAATCCTTGCTTTCTTCTTTTTAGGCTTTTCCAAATTTCATACAGTGAGTATGTTCTACTTTTATAATTAGAAAAAACAATAACAACACAGAAACTATTTAAAAAAAGACATTTAAGCTTGTTTCTGAAAGCTAATCTTTGATTTGATTTTTTTCTCTTCACGTTTAAACACAGTCATTTTCTGTAGTAGATGAGGAAAACATTTTAGCTGTCGTGGGAGAAATAAGATGAAAGCAAAGTTTTTCTGCGATGTGTGGGGAATATCCCAAGATAAAAGTACTCCAGTAGAGTGTGTATATTCCAGACTAACCTTTCTTCGAAAGACTACATGTTACCTTTTTTTGATACCTGCTTTAATGAAGATATAATCCCCACCCCTCTCCTTACCTCCTGGGTATGGATTTGCCTATCGTGGACATTTTGTATAAATGGAAGCACACAATATGTGGGCTTTCACTTAGTATAATGTTTTCAAGGTTCATCCATGTTTTAGCATGAATCAGTACTTCATTCCTTTTTATAGCTGAGGAATGTTTCATTGTATGTGTGATGAAATTGTATATGTATAAACTGTATTTTGTTTATCCATAAAAAAATAAAAATATTGGCCTGAAAATGCTTTAAAAAATTGTTTTAGAATAATTTATTGTTTGGATATATTTGATGTCTTTTAATTCATCCTGTTTTATTTTTGATTTTTAAAGCACTGTGATTTTATCTTTTAACATCCTTCTTTATATCTATCTTTTTGTTTTACCTTTAATTCTTTATGCCTTTACCTTTAAAAATGTTACTTTTAATATATTAGCAGTCCTATCCTTACCTTTTTACATTTCTGAGTTCCTTGTTTTCTATTCTTGATATTTTATTTTTATATTATATATTATATAATATTAATATATTATATAATCATCTTTTGAAAATTTTATTATATATTATATAATAATATTTCTTATATTTTTATGTTTTCAATTATTTTAAATTTTTGTTTTCTTTATTCTTCCTACCATTAACTGTCTCTTTTTGTCTTTCTTAACTGATTACATTATTGATTTTTATCTTTATTTTGCCATTCTTTTTTTTATTTTTTTAAAGGCAGGGAAGGTGAGAAGGAAGGAGGGACTATTTTGTCATTCTTAACTTTGGGTTTTGTTGTTGCTGCAAGTTTTTATCATGTCAGGAATAAGTATAAACAGAATTGGATGGATGCCCTTCGACCACTATCTCCACTTGTGGGGTACCTTCTAAATCCACCCTGCTCTCTCTCTCTGTCCCTCCCTCCCTGCCTCTCTCTCTTTACACACACACACACACACACACACACACACACACACACACATAGTCACTCACTTGCTTTCAGCAGCATCTTACCTTCACCACTCTCCTTTAGAGTTTTACAAAAATTGTTTAGGCTCAAAGTACTAAGCAGTTCTGCCAGTCTTACTGTTTAGCTAGCACATTTGATTTGCTAAACACTGATATTTTTTATATCACACAATAGCTGGTCTCTTCATATTTTCTATATGTAGTCCTACCACACCACTGCTGGCAGTGTATGTGAGTGTACAGTAGTGGTTTGCTGTGTCTTGGACTCAAATATCTTGCCTGACACCTGTTTTTGTCAAACCCATTTTGAAATATTTTTGATACTCTGACTGTAGTCAGCTCTTAATTACCTGTAATAATAGAAGTGAGTTTTTGAAATTATTAATATTGTACTTCTAAATCAGTGTTTATATGTTTGAAATTTGTCTGTTTATATGGTTACATCTAATATTATCTTCAAGCTATTCTAAGGAGAACTGCATTAGGAGACTCCGAAAATTCTCTTTTTTTTTTTTTTGCATTTTTTTCACACTGCCTGCTTCTTTCCAGCATTTTGCCGTCTGTATCCTGAAGAAGTGGCTCTGTGCTCTTTCAAACCTTCTTTGAAGCAAGATTGATTATTCTAAGTTTCCATTAAGAGTCATATAAGACAACTAGTGTGTAAACTTAAACAAAACAAATTATTAGGTACAAAATATAGGTAAAGAAAATTTGCTTGGGATCCTATCTTTACAGGGGGCTAACTGGGTTCTTTAAAAATTGCTGAAGACCTAGCTATTATGGTAGATCTTTTAAAAAAATTTAGATCAATCTCCTACAAAAAATTAAATATTGTACACATGTGCATGTGTGTAAGGGTTTGATTTATTTCCAGGATTTTGTCAGTGCACTAATAGCGGTTCAGTTTCTCAAGGACAAAGTCATATTAACCAAACTGTTGACAGTTATATAGGTAGAATATTTTATTAAACTTCAATAAGAAGTATAAGATATGGGAAACACACTCCATGTAGAAGTAACTCAAAAGGTTTAGAGTCAGAAGGTGGCCTCATAAGTGTGGAATCAGGCCAAGAGAAGCTAATAGTTCTGTATGTTTAAGAGCATCAGGCTATCAGCCCATGAGAGTCTGATGAATCTATAGCCATAATAAGGAAGTTCTTCTCAGGACCAGTCAAGTCCCCAAGTGGGGTCATCCTTTTTCTTGATCGAATATGTGGATAAGTATTCATTTTTCTAAATTTCATCCTAATCATTTTCCCTTCTGGCCAATAGGCTCTTTCTTTAAGGATGTTGTACCATTGATTAACTTATGGTTACGTTCTAATTCTTCCTATTTCTGGTCCAGGAAATGTTTTGTTTTGATGATATCTGTTGCATATATCTGATTCTTAGGTACTGATTTTTAGCTAATTCTCAAGAATCTTAACTATCACCTTAAGTATTGCCTACAATGAAAAAAATTATTATACTATGCTTTGTGATAATATATAAAATAACATATATTATATTTGATGCTTATAAATAATATGCTAAATATAAAGCTATGTAAAATTACATATGTATGTAATTATATATAAACATTTATATGTAATATATGTTTATCTATTTCTTTGCTCATTAAAATAAATACTTTTAAATTTTCTTGATTTGGGGTATCTCACAGTCTTTTTTTGACAAGTTCTGTTAAAAAAAGACCTGAGAAATCACTTGTTGTGGAGAATATTGACAGGTAATTGTACATTTAGCTAATGTTCAGATAAGACTTATATATGGTTGTAACACTCTGCAGCATGATAAAGGCTTAAGCACAGTTATGACATCATTTAATGACATCCACTGATTATTTTACCACTTAAAATAGCAATGCAATTCACAAATTATTAATGAGTGGATGTTTTCTAATTATATAATAAGAAAAAAGTACCATTTTTATTTTAGAAATTGATGGTAAGGAGGTTTAAGATGATGAAAATTGTATTAAATTACAACCATGATCACGACTCCACTAGCGCAGACTTATTTCATGTGACAAAGGATACTGGTGGCCTCCCTGTAGAGCGTCATACACACACCTCAGCTAAACAGACATTATCTATCTGCTACTGAATTGCAACCAGCTCTGATAGTATCATATCTTAAAATTTAAACACCTTTCTACCTGCAGTGATTTTAATTAATGAAAAAATTATTGTAGAGCTTAGTTCAAATCCTATATACCTGAGATGGTCAATGAAGATTTATTGATGGATTAGACAGATCATTGCACTTCATCCATTCAGTGTAAGATGGCTGAGGTGGTTTGAAATACAGGTAGTTGGAAATATAGTACTTGTCTGCGGCCACACCGCCCTGACCGCGCCGGATCCCATCTCACCTCGGAAATATAGTACTAAATTGTAAGAATGACTAGTTTTATGAAAGGTGAAAAACGACTATTGTGGTGTTTTTATGGGAAATCTCTTATGCAGAAATATTAATTTTTTCTAGATATTATCTTCCCTTGCTGAGGAAATATCTTGCCCCCTACCATTTTTCTACTGTATTTCACTAAGACCATAATAAAAGTCACCGAGGGCCGGGCGCGGTGGCTCACGCCTGTAATCCTAGCACTCTGGGAGGCCGAGGCTGGTGGATCATTTGAGCTGAGGAGTTCGAGACCAGCCTGAGCAAGAGCGAGAACCTTTCTCTACTAAAAATAGAAAGAAATTAGCTGGATAATTAAAAATATTCTATAAAATATAGCAAAAAAATTATCAGGACATGGTGGCACATGCCTGTAGTCCCAGCTACTTGGGAGGCTGAGGCAGGAGGATCGCTTGAGCCCAGGAGTTTGAGGTTGCTGTGAGCTAGGCTGACACGACGGCACTCACTCTAGCCTGGGCAACACAGTGAGACTCTGTTTCAAAAAAAAAAAACAAAACATATATATATATACACATATGTATCTTATGGAGTTTTATTCTATTACAAATGAGTTCCTTCTTTAAAATTACATTTTAACTGCTAATTGCTACTGTGTAGGAACTCTAGATATCTATATGACACTGTTGTATCTAGCAACCTTGTTGAATTCTCTTATTCTAATAGTTTGTTTATAGATTCTCATAGATTTTTTACATAGCCATATCATGTGTGAATTATATTTTTATCTTCTTTCTCAATCTTTATTCTTGTGTTTTTTTCTTTTTATCATCTTAGTGAATTCATTAAAACTTCCAATATCACGTTGGATGATAATGGCACTAGATTTGCTGTAGGTTTAGGGGTATATATCCTTTTTCACCTCTGTATCTGTTGTGTTTTGTTGTTTGTTTGTTTTTAAACTATAAATGGGTATTGAATTTTAGTTGCTTTTCTACAACTAAGATAATCATATGATTTTTCTCCTTTTTATCTATTAATGTGGTAAATTACATTAACAGACTCTCCAATTAAGCCACTCTTGAAATTATGAGATAAATTTTGCATGATTATATATTTTTTAAAAATGTTCATTAGGGAGTAAATCTGCTTATATTTTAGCTAGGATTTTTCATTTATGCTTATAATCAAGATTGTCCCATAAAATATTTTTTCATGTACCGTCTCAGGTTTGAGCATCAAGATTATTCTAGTTTCAAAAAATGTGTAAGATTTTCCCATTCACCAGGAAAGTTCAAGTTATATATTTTTTTTAAAGTTGGCTTTAAGAAAAAAACTATGATGAAGTCATTTTAGCCTTCTTTGAGGGGTTCTTTTTCCTACTACCAATCTGACTTATTTAATGGTTACTGGTCTATTCAGCTTTTAAAAAGTTCTTTATATATTTTGTATACAAGTAGTTTGTTGAGTAGGGAGTTGCAAATATTTTATCCAGTCTGTGTATTTGTCTTTTTATTCTCTTAACAGAGTCTTTCTAAAAAGGGAAGATTTTAATTTTGATAAAGTCCAATTTACCAAGTTATTCTTTCATGGACCATGCTTTTGGTGTTGTATATAAGAAATATGTGCCTAGCCCAAGCTTAAAAAAAAGATTTTCTAATATGCTTTCTTTCGGAGATTTTATAGCTTTATGTCTTTCATTTAGGCATATGACCATTTTGAGTTAATTTTTATATATGGCAAGAGGCATGTGTCAAAGTTTATTTTTGTGTGCATGGATATCTAATCCTTTGAGCACCATTTGTTGAAAATACTATTCTTTCTCTAATGAATTGCTTTTCCATCTTTGTCAAAAATCAGTTCTATGGGCCTATATTTGGACTCTCTATTCTGTTCCATTGATCTGTTTACCTATAGTCATGCCAATACCACAATGTGTTGATTACTATAGCTTTATAATAAGTCTCGAAGTCAGTTGTTCTAAGTATGCCAATGTTATTTTCCTTTTTCAAAACTGTATTAGACTATTCTAGGTTCTTGGAATTAACATGTGGATTTTAAAATCAGCTTGTCAATTTGTACAAAATATTTGAGGGCATTTTGATTAAGATTGCATTGAATCTGTAGATCAATTGGGGACAATTGACATACTAACAATATTGAGTCTTCAGATCTGTGATCATGATACACCTGTCAATTTATTTAGGTCTTTCATAATTACTTTTAGCAATGTTTTCTGGTTTTCAGTGCTTAGATCTTGCATATATTTTGTTAGATTTTTATCTCTAGGTATCTTATATATTTTGATGCTATAGTAAATGGTATAGATTTTTTTAATGGAAACTCTGATAGCTTGCAGCTAGTATATAGAAATGCAATTGACTTTTGTGTATTGTTCTTGTATCCTGCAACATTGCTAAACACATTTATTAGTCCTAGTAGCTTCTTTTGTGGATTCCTTAGGATTCTCTACGTAGAGTATCATGTCTTCTGAGTACAAAGAGTTTTATAATACTTCTTCTTTTCTATTCTGTATACTTTATATTTCTTTGTCTTGCTTTATTTCACTGGCTAGCACCTCCAGTAGAATAATGAATATAAGTGGAGAGCAGATATTCTTCCCTTGTTCCTAATCTTGGGGGCGAAGCATTCTATCTTTCTCCGTAAGTATGATACTACATGTAGATTTTTTTCTGAATGTTCTTTAGCAGTTTGAGGAGGTTTCCTTTTTTTCCCCTAGTTTGCTGAGAATTTTCATCATGAAGGATATTGGATTTTGTAAAGTGCTTTTTCTGAATCTTTTGAAATGATTATGTGGTTTGTTATTTTTTCGTTTTTTACTATGGTGAATTATATCACTTGGCTTTTAATATTAAACCCTCCTTGTAATCTTGGAATAAATCATTTGTTCATGATGTATTTTATGATTTGCTAAAATTTTGTTAAGAATTTTTGCATCTATCTTCATGAGGGATCTTGGTCTGAAAGGTTTTTTTGTTTTTAATTTCTTTGTCTCCTTTAGGTACAAGAGTAATGCTAGCCACGTACCATTAGTAAGGAAGTGTTCCCTCCTCTTCTATACGCTGGAAGAGTTTGTATAGAATTTTCATTATTTTTTCCGTATTTGGTGGAATTTATCAGTGAAGCTATGTGTGCCATGATTTTACTTTGTGGGAAGGTTTATAAATAAAATTTAATTTCTTTTTCAGTAAGGGGACTGTTGAGGTTATCTGTTTCTTCTAAAGTGAGCTTTGGTAGTTTGTGTCTTTCAGATTATTTGTGCATTTTATCCATGTTGCTGGATTTATTAACATCAAGTTGTTCGTGCCCTCATTATCCTTTTAATGTCTCTGGGATCTGTAGTGGTGTTCTCCTCTTTCACTCCAGTTACCAGAAAATTGTATCTTCTTTAATTTTTTTCTAGTCAGTCTGAATAGAGATTTATGGATTGTATTGATTTGTTCAAAGAACTTACTTTTGCTTTCACTGATTTTTTTCTATTGTAGAAATAGGAAATTTCACATTATAGTGATTTCTGCTCTACTATTTATTATTTCTATCTTTCTGTTTAATGTGTGTTTGAATTGCTTCTTTTTCTCTAGCTTCCTAAGATGGAAACTTAGGTAATTTATTTGAGATATTTCTCATTTTTTAAAATGTGTTTAATGCTATATAAGGTTTCCTCTAAGCACTGCTTTAGTGATCACTCTCAAATTTTGATATGTCATATTTTCATTATAATTCAGCTCAAAATGCTTTCTAATTCTCCCTGTGACCTCTTAATTTTAAAATCAAGAGATTAAAAAATTTTACATATAAAACAGAAAATATAAAGAAAAATATGAGATAATCTTAAATATTTTCACTGAAGATAAGCAGCATTTGAAATATAAGCTCATAGATGTCAAGATTCATATATTTCTGTATTTATATTCTCAGTATCTAGCATATATCCTGGCATGTGACAAATATTTATGTTTAATGAATTAAAACTTTAAGATAAGAATGAGTTTATGGTTTACATTTTAAACTCCACTCCTAAATTTTGCGTGAATTTAAACAACTAACAACTTTCTCCCTCACTTTTATTATTTAAAAAATAGGCTAAATAATGTAATTTGAGTTCTAAAACAAGAGGTTTTTTTTAAATAAGAAAAAATCTATATTTATCCACATAGTTATATTTTTTGGTCTCTTCATTTCTTTATGTAGATTCACTTCTTTATTTAGATATTTATCTCTTTCTTTATGTAGATTGGTGTACCCAAGAAACTCCCTTTGGCATTTCTTGTACTGCTGGTCCACTGGTGATGAATTATTTCTACTTCTGTGTATCTGCAAAGGTTTTCATTTTTTCTTATTTTTGAAAGTATTTTGTCTGAGTATAGAATTCTAGGTTAACAGTCTTTCTTTCAGTCCTTTAAAGATGTTGCTCCACTATTTTCTGGCTTACATGGTTTCTAAAGAAAATTATGCTATCACTTTTATCTTTGTTCCTCTATACATAATGTGTCTTTTTTTTCTGGTTTCCTTTAGAATTTTTTTTTCGTCGTCACTATTTTTTGAGCAACTTGATTTTGACATCTTCATATTTCTTATGCTTGGAGTCTGTTGAAGTTCTTATATTTGTAGGTTTATATATTTATCATATTTGGGAGAATTTTGGCCCTTGTTTCTCCTAGTAATTTTTCTTTGTCCTCCTCTCTCTTCTCTTCTGGAAATCACACATATATTTGGCTGCTTATGGTTGTCCCAGAACTCACTAATGTTTTGTTCATTTATTTCCAAATGTTTACCTGTGTATGTTTCTTTTTGGATCATTTTTATGGCCACATCCTCAAATTCACTAATCTTTTTTATTGCAGTGTCTAATCTGCTGTTAATATAATCCAGTGTATTTTATATCGTAGACATCATATTTCCATCTTTGCAAATTCAATGTGGACCTTTTTTTATATATTCCATTTCTCTCCTTAGCATGCTTATGCTTTCCTCTACATATCTGGAATATATTTATAATAGTTATTTTAATGTCCTTCTTACTAATTCTATCATCTGTGCCATTTGTGGATCTGTTGTTATTATTTTTTCCATATTAGGAATCATTTTTCCTGCTTCTTTGCATACCTAATAATTTTTTATGGGATAGCAGATATCATGAGTGTTATGTTGTTTGGTACTAAATTTTTCATATTGCTTTTAATAATTTTTTTATTTCAGGATATTATGGGGGTACAAACATTTTGGTTACATGCAATGCCTTTGCCTCGCCCAAGCCAGGGCTACAAGCATCCCTGGTTTTAATAATTTTTAGCTTTCTTCTAGGATGCAGTTATTTGGAAAGAGTTTGATTCTTTTGAGGCTTGCTTTTAATCTTTAGAAGGTGAAATCTGGAACAGTAAACAAAAAGAAAATTGAACTTCCCTTGTTTCCAAAAGGGAAAGAGACATTTTCTCTTTTCCTTTTCTTGTAATATTTCCTTGAGAAACTTCATATTTGTGAATCCTTCGTCTGTCCCTTTGATATGTATGTAAATCTTTTTAAAGACTAAGTAAACCTCTTGCAAGCCTTATAACCCAGGAATGGTTTTTCTTAAGGGACATTCTTTGAAATGTAAACATCCAAGAAGATAGCAGCCCTGTATCTGCCTGTCATCCTGGTGCCTTGCTCTAAGCTGTAAGCACCTGCTTGTCATAGAGATATGAGAAGTTTGATTTTTTTTCTTCAGATAAAGGCAATTAACTAGCACAGATGGCTACTCCAATTACCAGGTGAACTTAGGATGAACTATGAAAGAATGTATAGCAAATGGTGCTGTCAAGCCCTCTTACATAAAGACGATTTATCATTTATTTTAAGAACATGTGTATAATGAATACATTACATACCTAAGAATGAGATTATTTCTGTTTTTGCAGTCTCATTAGGAGATTGTCTATGATACATAGCAGTCTGGTTTAATGCTTGTTTAATAATAAAACTGTTTTCTTTCTTTCCTGCATTCATGGAGAGGATTTACTGGGTTGACAGGAAATTCTACTTTTAATTTTTCCCCAACAGATTAGAGCAGCAGTTGAAGGCTAATATTGCCTTCTACTGAGGTAATACTTCTCTGAGTACTCTACCCAAACCCGAGCCGTGTTTGAGCTTCAAAACTTGTTCTCCATGCTCATTTCTTGTGATTCATTCCCTGGCCTTGGGTAATTTCCCCACATGCATGTGCTCACCAGTACTCAGCTGAAGACCTGAGGGCATCCTATGCATATTTCCAGAGCTTGTTCACTTGCACTCACATGCCTGCGTGCACTCTCTCTCTCTCTCTCTCTCTCTCTTCACCCATCCCCTGCCTTGTGAATCTAATCACCTTGTCCTCCTCCTTAAATTTGCTTTTTTTAGCTTTTCCCCCAGCTTTGTTGAAATATGACTAAAAAATAAAAATTGTATATATTTAGGGTGTACAACATGATGTTTTGATATGTGTATACATTATGAAATGATTACTATTATCAAGCTAGTTAACATATTCATCACCTCACTTTGTGTGTTGTGTGTGTGTATGTATGTTTAGAACACTTGGGATCTACTTTCTTAGCAAATTTTAAGTGTACATTATTATTAACTAAAGTCACTATGCTGTACATTAAGTCTCCAAATACTTATTCACTTCTGTCTCCTTGACTCTGAGAGACTGCCAGACTCTCGTTAGATTCCCCCTGTCTGTGCTATGACCTCAACAACTAGATTTCCATTTTGTTACAAAACAAAATGAGCCTCAACCTTAACCTCACACCTTATAAAAAAATTAATTCAAAATATATAACAGGTCCAAATGTAAACCACAAAACTATGAAACTTTTAGCAGAAAACCTAGGAGAAATATCTCCACAACTTGAGGTTAAACAAAGAGTTTTTTGGCATGATGCCGAAAGCATGATCCATAAAAGAAAAAAAAATAGTAAATTGGACTTCAAAATCAAAAACTTTTAGGGCCGGGCGCGGTGGCTCACGCCTGTAATCCTAGCTCTCTGGGAGGCCGAGGTGGGCGGATCGTTCTGAGCTCGGGAGTTCGAGACCAGCCTGAGCAAGAGCGAGACCTCATCTCTACCAAAAAAAAATAGAAAGAAA
>CAUYSK010116787.1:0-15890 GCA_963575035.1 Avahi laniger | reverse complement strand
ACTTTTCTAACCAGTGTTTCTTGGGACCACATTTCAGACAAATTACTTGTACTCAAATCTTTGTCTCAGGGTCTGTTTCTAAGGGAACCTGGCCCTAGGTAAGACTGTACAAGTATGCTACTATGACAATTTTTAAATAATACCCTATACAATAGTAATGGTAGTTTAAGATATTCACCATATGAAAAAATCCAGCTTTGAATGCTTTTGTTATGTAAAGAAGCCTGGTCTAACCTATTGGAGGATGAGAAGCCCACGGAAGAGAATGTAGGTATCTCAGGCAATAGTTGTAATCAGCTGCCAGATGCCAGACATGTGAGGAGCCATTTGGAACCACCTGGCCTCCAGCCAACCTACGACTCATCCGCAAAAGCATGAATGAACTAAGCTAACACTACATGGGGTACAGAAGAGCCATCCCAGCTGAGCTCTGACCAAATTACCCACCCACAGAGCATCTCTGGATCAAGAGACACTCTACCCAAACAGCCTCAACCACTTTGGAACCTGATACAGATCATATCATGAACTTTGAGCCTGATATTGTGATTAACTGAGAACTTGGGAATCTTGGGAGAGGGTGAGTGTATTTCATGTATTTCACATGAATCACTGGGGCTGGAGGGAAGACAGTGGTAGTTTGTTAGAATAATGGCCCCCAATGAATCATGCTTCCTTGTCTTCTCCCTTTGCAATGTGACTTCATTGCTTCTCTCATCCAGAGATCCAGAGAGTCTGTTTTCCAGTCTCCTAAATCTGTGCTGGCTTTGTGACTTGCTCAGTAATAGAATGTTTCAGAAGTGACATTTAAGACTTCTGAGGCTCAGCCTTAAGGGATCTTGCAGCTGCCACTGTCATCTTCGTGCAGTGCGTCTGTCATCGTGGGAAAAGCCTGGTCTAACTACTGGAGGAAGAGGGCAGTCGTCACTGACGGAAAGCCCCAGGCAACTGCCAAACATGTGACTGGGACCATCTGGACCAGCCAGCCACCAGCTGAACTGAAACCTAACCACAAATACATAAGTGAGCCCAGCTGACAACATGTGGAACATAGATGAGGCATTCCACCTGAGTCCTACCAAATGGCCAACCACAGAATTGCTAGGCAGAGAAAAGGTAATGTCTACACATAGTTGTTAGTCTTGTTGAGTTTCTCTCTTCATGGCTTCTTCATGCCAATCCAGGAAAACAAAGACAGTTCCAACATGAAGGTTGAAGACCCTGCCTTGGCCACTGTGAAGACTGCTTTCTGAGTTAAGTCCAAACTCAGTCCTTTTTTGTCCCATAGACCCATGACACAGGAACTTTGGGCTTTGTTACAATGAAGGACTACTGTTCCTGTTCAATTTCACCCTGAGGTTAAAACAACCATGGAACTGAAAGACAGATTACATAAAGCAAACTGACATTGATTGAAAAAAAAACCTGAACAAGGCTTAGAATTTTGCGTGGATTTGTAAATCTTGACATGTCCTTGTAAGACTCAGAGTGTGGTTAAGTCAGCCATGGCTCTACTGCTGTCCTTTTGCATTTCGCTTCTCACATTAAAAGTCATGGAAAAGATTTTACCTCAATTAGGAAGGAAATATAAAAGAGAAAAAGGAGGCGTCCATCAGAAACAGGCAAAAATGCACTGATCTCCAAGTAGCAGTGATAATTTCAACTTGAAATTTGTTTTGGGGAAGTTTAAAGAAAGATTGTGTTGAAACGTTTTTTTTCCTGTCCTTTTCTTTCCTCCATGTTCATTATTAGATGTTTATATTGGAATTTTGGGTAGAAGAGCACGTTTTAGGATGGTTTTCCTTACTTTTCTGAACATTTATTTTCCTTTTGTGGAGAGGCGTTATAAATACCCCGTGCATGCTTAATTTCAGAATTCATGTCCTTTCCACTCTATTTACTTCATTTATCTCCTTCAAGGGTACAAAATGCCAGAGAGAAATGTAGATATCTGATGAAAATAATGCAATTATTTCCAAGGTACGTTGGAAACTATTCAACTATTGATCAATTCATGTATATCGTATAGCTCTTCTAAAAATGGCAGAGTTCCCCAGACCTCAAATATATGAATTCATGGACATCATCATGTTAAATGAAATAAGTCAGGCACAGAAAAACAAATATCACATCTTCTCACTCATATGTGGGTGCTAAAAAAGTTGATTTCATGGAATTAGAGTAGAACAATAGAAAGCAGAGACTGAGGTTGTTTAATGAGTACTAGCACACAGTTAGATAGAAGGAGTAAGTTCTAGCGTTTGATAGCAGAGCAGGGTGACTATAGTTAACAATATAGTGTATACTTCCAAATAGCTAGAAGAGATGACTTGAAATATTCTCAACATATAGTAATAATAAATACTTGGATCTTGGATATCCTAAATACCCTGACTTGATCATTACATATTCTATGCATGTAACAAAATATCACATTTACCCCATAAATACGTACAAACAACAGGTATCAATGAAAAACCCAAGTTCATTATCTGTTGTTATTAATACTACACTTAAATTAGAGGGACCTAGGCATTGCTAAAAGTCTACTTTCCTAAGTGTGTGTGCACTTGAATACTCCCAGATGGCTCTTCTGTTTGGTCCAGTTTTTCTGGCCACTTGGTCCCAGGCAGCCCTGTGATTAAAGGCACAGGTTTCTCTCCAGGGTCTATAATGTACACATCAGCTCATAGGAAACATAGTGTAGACACAAAGTCCCACATTAGTCTTCCTATACTCTATACTGGACCAGTATGGTGGTTAATTAGGAATTTTTTGTTTATTCATATATCTAAACTCTATTCCTTCTTCCTGTTATTACATATATAAAAGGCAAAAAAAATTATGACTCTCTTTAGTGCCTTTGCTGAACCTTTTCCACCCTAAACTTCTGCTTGGTAAACTCTTGTGTTTTCTGTTTGACTTTCCCCCCCTCTTTCATCAGCATTCTTCCCCCATCTAGCCAAGATTACTTTGAAGAAAAGATAACAAAGGCAGAGTGAGAGGAGAAGGGAGGGAAAGGGAGGGTGCAAACGGTGTTGAGACAGGCAGGGCTGCTTGCTAGAACCTCCTTGGGAGTGTTTTGAAAATGCCAATGCATGGGCCTCTGGTTTACCTGGCCTGGGCATTGAGTTTTTTATAAAAGTGCTTTGGTGATTCCACTGAGCGACCAGATTTGAGAGCCGTTGAGGTTGAGTTTTGATGAATGAGGGTTTGGTGAGGAGGAAGGTTCCAGGGTGGCTGTGGCTTGTGAGAGGATTGGACATCAAGATGATTAGGAGAAAATGGATTTGAAGAAGTGTTAAGAGGTAGTGCTGTGAATTATAAATTGGATCTTTAAATTTTTTTTCCCAAAAGATGTACGTAGAGATTAAAATTGCTTTTGGTTGCTGATCTGTATTTCTTTGAGGACAACACGATGACATCAGGGCGAGGCTTCTTTTTTCTTCTGGATTCACCAGCCCTCTTTGTAGGATTTAAGATCGGGGAACAGAGCTCTCCATGTACCTGATGAGACCATGTTCTCCCTCACCCTCCAACACCCCCATATGTGAACTCTCTTCCTCATCCCACCAAACCGTCTAAAAGACCATTTCCAAGAAGCACATAACCAGACCTGATAATCTGCCTCCTTATGAACCAAAGTTTTTCAAATTATGGACTAATGGAATTGATTTAATGCCTTTTGACCAGTATATTGTGTTTTTAATAAAAACAAACAAGGAAATAAACAGATAAAAATATAGACAATGTGGAGGATAGTAAAGGCAGGTATCATTTGTTAAAGGCTTCGTTTCACTATATATGAATGTAGCATTTCTTCTATTAGTATTTTTATATAGGTATTTATTTACTTATATTTAAACTGACAAAAATTGTATACATTTACAGTATATGTTATGAATGTGTCTCTCAAAATTCATATGTTGAAATCTAATTCCCAATATGTTAGTATTAAGAGGTGGGGCCTTTGGGAGGTAACTTTGAGATTGGTGTCCTTATAAAAGAGGTTTGAGGAAGCAAAAAGGTTCCATCTATGAAGCAGAGAGCCTTTGCCAGACACCAAATCTGTCTGTGCCTTGATCTTGGACTTTTTAGCCTCTACAGCTATAAGCAATGAATTTATGTTATTTATAAATTACCCAGTCCAAAGTATTTTGTTGTGGTAGACTGAATAGACTAAGATAGTATACGACATGATGCTTTGATATATGTGTATATTGTAAATGGCTAAATCAAGTTAATTAACATATTCATTACATCATATACTTATCATTTTTTTTGTGGTGAGAACATTTAGAAACTGCTCTTTTAGCAATTTTCAAGTATACATTGTTGTTAACTGTAGTCACTGGGTTGTACACTAGATCTCTTGAAATTATTCCTCTTTATTTAACTGAAATTTTGTGCTTTGAATGTCTCCCCAAACCCCCTACCCCAGTCCCTGGTAACCACCATTCTACTCTCTAATTCTATGAGTTGAACTTTTTTAGATTCCACCTTTGAGTGAGATGATGCAGTATTTCTGCGGTTGGCTTATTTCATTTAGCTCATCCATATTGCTGCAAATGAGAGAATTTCATGCTTTTTAAAGGCTGAATAGTGTTCCATTGTGTATATATGCCACTTTTAAAAGAAAATCCATTCATTCATCGATGCACACGCAGGTTGACTGCGTATCTTGGCGACCGTGAATGATGCTGCAAGGAACATGGGGGTGCGGGTATCTCGTTGACATACTGGTTTCATTTCCTTTGCATACGTACCCAGAAGAGGGATTGCTTGATCATATGGCAGTTCTACTGTGAAGTTTTTGAGAAACCTCCACATTGTTTTTCATAATGTCTGTACTTATATTGGTATTTCTGTGAGGTGTTTCTTATTATGAGTTTCAGTCAAAGGCGATTGAAAGCCGCTACCACAAGGGCCACAAAGACCCGTTGCATCATACTCTGATCTGTGTTTCCCCAGTTACCACCAGACTTTCAAGCCTCTCAGCTCATTATTACCTGGACCCTCACCCCCATATGGATCTGTACACCCCCAATCTGACCCAATATCCCACCCCTCCCCCTTCCCCAGACCTTTCCTCTCTGCTCTTTAGAATGCAAGGGTCTGCATTAGCAAAATTCCCAGGATTCTCGAACTCTTTGTAATATTCCTTCTTCTTCTTGTTCTGTCTGAAAACTGACTCTCCCCTGAGGCCACTGATTCCGCTATAGCCTCTCATGTAGTGGCTGTTTCCTCCCCCACTTCCTGCTTACCGCTGGGCCTGAAGGTGCCGTGGGTGTTTTTTCTGCTCCTCGTTACCACTTCTGGATCACTGTGTCTTCCTCATTCCTGAAGAGCCCAGCTCCTTCAGGCCACACCACCCACTGCCCTTCCTCCTTGCAGTCATCTTCAGTTCTTATGGTTAAACTCATTCATCGAAAATCAAAGCAACTGGTTTTGCTTCTTTGTTTCCATCCCTAGACTTGCCATCATTCTTTGTACTTTCAAATCCAGATGGATGATCCATCCAACGTCCTGGCTTCCTGATTCCTTGGCCGTCTCACCACCAGTGATTTTGTCCTTCACTGTACTCAGCCAGACATCGCCGCGGTCATACACTGCACCTGCACTGTCCAACATGGTAGCCAATGGTCACACATGGCGATTTCATTAAATAAAATACATTCGAATTTCATTAAATGAAATGAAAATCAGTCCCTCAATAGCACCATCCACATTTCAAGTGCCCAATAGCCACATGTGGCCAGTGGCTACCATATTGGACAGCAAAAATACAGAACATTTCCATCATGGCAGAAAGCTCTACAGGACAGCACTGTGCTAAGACCGTGTCATCGCAATTTTGAGTATTATATTTCCAGACTACCATCTTACAGTTGACTCCCTCAAGTACCTAACTCTGATAACCCTGACTCTACTAGGACTTCAATTTACTGACCCCAAGACTTTTCACTGCCCATTATCCTTTTCACATCCTCATTTCCCTGTTACCCAACTTAAATTTCATGGCCCATGATTACATCCCCTTGCATAAATATTCTCTTACGGAGCAGCTCTCTTGCTCCCTTTTCCTTGTGCCTTACTCAGTCAGACAAACACCATTCCAGGTAAAATCTCTCCTCCTCCACTCTATCTGCACCCGAGGAGCTGAGTGTAACAGAAGAAAAATCATTACTGTACTGACTGCCGTACTTGAAATTCACGACCACAAATCAAAAATACCAAACACCTAGAAATAAATCTAAAAAACCTTGACAAGACTTGTGCCTAGGAGATGAAAAACATATTAAGGAAAAAAAAAACATTTAGATATGATACGTTTAGGAAAGGAAACAGTCAAGATTGTGAAGAGTCAATATTTTCCAAACTGATAACATATGCAATGTAATCTCAGTAAAAATTACATTTTTTTCTTTTTAATTTGACAAGATGATTTCAAAATTTATTTGGAAATGCAAAAGGGCCGGAAATAGCCAAGACATTTCTGAACAATAGAAGGTGGAGGTCTTGTTCAAAACTTGTTTTAAAAGATTTCAAAAACCATTACAAAGAAAAATAATTAATGCGATTGTTCCAGTTATCAATTTATTGACTTTTAGCTCCAATACACCCTCCTTTGCTCTGTTTTGTGATACTGCAGCTGGGCCCTGCAGGCCTTTCTTTATTGCCAGGTGGAGGAATGCTGGGATTTGCCAGTAGAGGGCACTGGAGGGACACTGCAAGGCATAACAGAAGCAGGGAGGGACTGTCCTCCTGGTTCTGGGGTGCTTCTTCCTCTGATCTAATGGCTTCCAGCAGCTCGTGGGAAACTCAGTGTTGCCCACCCTCCAGCTTTGTCTTCCAGCTTGCCAGCCCTGGACGTGGCACCATAGGAGGCAGCTTATAGCTCAGTTCTGGCCTGCTGGCTGCAGGGGCCCTAGTGAACCTTGCTGGCTGCAGCCACATGCTCTCCAATGGGGTTTTAACCTTGGCCTTGGTGGGGCAGCCTTTTTCCAAGCTTGTTCCAAGTTTTGGTACTACCCCAGCCCTAGGGCTAGTAGCTACTCCTACATGTGCTATTTCTGTCTTTCTGAGAGCTACATTTAAATACATTTTAGCAGTTAACCACCTTTTACTAGTTAATGATTCTTTAAATTAAAGTTTTCCATGTTCAAATTACTGGTACGGTTTCTGTCTCTTGACTATATCCTGACTGGTGTAGTGGGATTGGCACAGGTCAGATAAATGGACCAACAGAACAGAGCAGAGGGCCCCCAAATGGCCCCGTGCCATTGTGGATTCTTGATGTATGCAAAGTTGACCCTGCACAGCAGTGGGGAGGAAAAGGGTCTTTTCAGTACCTGGGGCTGATCTCTGACTGCATCTCCTTCTCCCCTCCCCATTGCCACTGTTTCTGTCCTCTGCTGTTTATGGGATGCAACAAGCGTGCTCCTGTCTCAGAGCTGCTGTGGTTGCTATTTCATTGCTTGGAATGTTCCTTCTCTGGACAGCTGCCTGGCTTCCTTTAGCTCTATGCTCAAATCTCCATTCCTCAGGGAATTTCCCTCTAGAAAGAGAGGAATAAAAAATGTTATTTCCAGGTGTTCTTTAGTCCCTACATCATTTTATATTTCTTCATAGTACTAACTTTAAATGTTGATGTGCTGTTTATTGGTTGTCTGCCCTCTAAAATGTAAGGTCCATCGGGAGATACATTTTGTTTTATGTACTGCTGTATGCCCAGAACTTAGCATCTTCAATACATATTTGTCGAATGAACAAGTGAGTGAATGAATGAATGACTCATCCTGATACTGGGCCATGTGGGCCCTGGGATTTATTTGGGTTACATGTCTTTGCTGCTGTTTTAGCCTCTCTCTAGGGGAAGTTCTGCTGCTTACTAACACTGGGCTCTTTCTATGAGAACACATATCTCAGAGATTGACTCCCATTATATTGAAGATTTTAAAACTTGATATTGAAAATGTAAATCAGATGATTTCACTTCCATGCCTAAAGCCTCAAATGATTCCCAATTGTGGAATAAAATCCAAACTCCTTTTGTCTGACAGTACATACTCTCTTCCTACTTTTCTGACTTCTCCTTGTAGTCTTCCCTTTGCTCTTTCTCCTCCAGCCACACCTGATTTCTTTCTGCACCTGGAGTAACACCCTAGCCCTTTCCTTCTTGCCTTTAAACTTGTGTTTTCTTCTACTTACAACACCGACCCCAGATTTTCACTTCCTTAATGCTTTCTGATTAGATGCAAACATCACCTTGCCAGTGAGATCTTTATCGCCAGAGTGGTTCTCTCCTCCTCACTACCCTGCTTTATTTTTTCATGGAGCACATGTCATTCTCTAAAAATTATCATGCTTATTTAATTGTTTACTCTGTCTCTCTTCTCCATCAGAACCTTGTTTTGTTTTATTTGCTAGTATATTCCTAGTGCCTAGAAAAACAGTGTCTGATACTTAATAGGTGCTCAATAAATATTCACTGAATAAATATAGATATTTCACGACTTACGATGGGGTTATATCCTGATAAGCTCATTGCAAGTTAAAAATATTATAAGTTGAAAATGCACTTAATACACTTAACCTACTAATCATCATGGCTTAGCCTAGCCTACCTTAAACATGCTCAGAACACTTAATTAACATTAGCCTAGAGTTGAGCAAAATCAACTAACACAAGCTTATTTTATAATAAACTGTTAAATATCACATGTAATTTATTGACCACTGTACTGAAAGTGAAAAAACAGAAATGTAGTTGAAGTACGGTTTTTACTGAATGCATATTGCTTTCACACCATTGCAATGTCAGAAAAATCCAAGTCAAATCATTTTTAAGTTGGGAAAAGTCTGTAAATGTTTCATCAGTAACATCCTTTAAGACATGAAATGCTAGACTTAGATGGAACACACATCCTCTTAGAAATAATGTGAGCACTTTGGGGAACTCTCTGTTTGCAATAACTTATAATAAATTGACTTTCTCCACACTCATACTTTTGTACAAAAGCCTTTCTTTATTAAGAAGATAGTAATTTCTAGTTGCTGCTTATAAATAAGGTGCATTTTGTCACTGCTACTCTTCCTTTGAAGACTGTTTCACTAGGATCTGTCTTTCCTATCTGAGTGTCATCCTTCCGTTGTGATTGAACGCGGGCTAGTGTCTGCCTTCTGTCTACAGGGTCTTTTCACTTGGCTTCTGGTTTATCTGCTTCAGGCAGTCTCTGTTGCTGCTGCGAAGAAAAGTATTAATCTTCTCTATTTTATGTATTATTTATGCCCCACCTGCTTCAAAAACCAATTTGAGGCAGCTAATGTCTCTTAATTACTTTCTAACCTTGTCCTTTGAAGCTTCTAGACCCTGCAAGGTTTCTCAGCAGTGTCACTGGGTCTTTGCTTCCTTTTTGGAAAGTACGATGTTGGGTGGTTGGATCGGATGATCTCTGGGCTCTTTTGTAGTTGTGATATTTCGAACCACCCATCGCAAAGCAGAGGCAGCTAATGGCCAGTCATCCAGGGATGCATCATAACTCACCCCTTTTTCTTCTTCCTGGGTATCTGTCTTCCCCACTTTTAGCTATGCTTCTTAGGGATGCTAAGTTTGAAACATGATGTACATATATATTTTCTTTTTCATTAAAATGTGAACTTTTCAGTTGTTACGTATGAAGCATATAACATAATACCATTGATTGAGCACCTACTTATGCATCAGGCAGTGTTAGATTCCTTGCTTAAGTTCTATCAATTCATTCATATAAACTTTCTATAGTGTAGATATTAGCACCCTCATTCTACAGAAGAGAACATCCAAGGATCAGAATAATTAAGTAGTGTATGCTTGATAAAATAATAACGGCAGGACCAGGATTTGAACCCTGGTCTTATCTGGCCCCTAAATCAGATGCTCCGAGGCTGGTCTCTGCAGATTTATGTACTTTTATCAGCGTAAATCATAGAGGGAGAGAAATTCAACCCTGGCCCTGAGTTAGAGATGACTAAGGGAAGCTGAAACGGACGTGCCTGCTCTTTGCTTTCTCTGCTTCCGAGTTACACATGTATGTGAAGATACGTATATGGGACAACCGTCATGGCAACAATAGGTAAATGAACGGATGGGTGGGTAGATAGCTGGATGGGGTCACACCTGACTTAGGGTCTTAAATGTTGCAAAAGGGCTAGCTCAGTTACCACAGTGGAAGCCGAGGTCAAGAATTTGCTTTCCAGGCAGAACAAAGAGCATGTGTGAATCCCTTAGGAAGTGGTGCACTTGGACACTATGAGTAATTTGATCAGACCAGAGTGTAGGATCTGTCTGCAGGTTTGAAAAAGGCTTGGGAATGAGGCTGGAAAGGTTAGCAGAGGCCAGGTTATGAAGAGTCTTTCGTACCTTGCTTCGTAATTTGGAATGAGTCCCGTAGGTGACGGAGGATCACTGTAGAATTGAAGAGGAGTGATATGATCTGGCTTTATTTTAAAAAGCTTGCACTTCGAGCATATTACCTCTAACTCTTAAGACCTGACTAGCTATTGTTGGCCGGTTAAATGAGAACTCCCTTTGGGAGAACACCTCATCTCCTGCTTTGTGGGCAAGGAACCACACCATGCTACCCAGGGCCTGTGTACGGAAAGTGAAACATCGAGGGCAGATAACATCAGAGCCTGAATGGGGCTCTGTGGATGGAGCTCCCCATAATTCAGTCTCAAAAGACACTTTTCGATTGTTCTTGAGATTAGAAGGAAGGCCGCTTTTGCCTCAAATGTCGAGGCATTCTGGGTAGACTTTCTGCTGGAGGTGAATCAATGCCAATTTGAATCCATCCAATCAACTTTGGAAAACAAAATTAAATTATTGGTCCTCTTTCCCCTGGCAGCTTAAAGGGATATTATGTCTTGCGTTCAGACACCTGGACGGAACAACGGACAGCTTCTGGGTGAAAGAGAAGTGAACAGAGAGAAGGGGTGGAGACCTCAAGGCAGAGGTTTTGTCTGTAGTTTCTCAACGCCCAGACGGGATTCTAACACCAAGCGCAACACTCCCTGGGAGATGCTTTTAAAATGCAAGTGTAACCAACATTTGCAAACTGTTCATCAAGTGGGAAAACATTTTCCAAAGGCGTAGCCTAAGGTGGCTGGCACAGTGCTTGTTACTTATTGGATATTAGAAAGTGTAGATAAAAATTCTTAAAGTTACAAGTTGAGATTTTTAAAATATTATTTTAAATTAAATTTTGATTCCCCAAGCTCATTTGAGAGGAAAAAAATGTGAAGTTACTGAGTAGCAAAATTTTTGTTAGACCCTTTCCCCAAGTCTGGCAAAACATGCCAATTCTGTTATAAAGGACCTGTGCCCAGGGGTTTAGCGGGCTTTGAATTCAGACACACCTGACTTAGAATTCCACTCTCAAAACCTGAGTGTCTTCCTTTGGGTAAGTCATCTTATCTCTGTAAGCTTTAGTTTCCTTTCTTTAAAATGGGTTCAAAGCTACCAGTCTCATGGAGTTGTTACAAGGATTGGATCAGAGATCTTTATAAAGTGCTCAGTATCATATTTGGCATGTGACAAGCACTCAATAAAAGGCTGTCACCATTGTCATTGTTGGTGCTTCCGAAGCTCAGGTTTCCTAGCAGCAGCCTAGCATCATCCTGCCTGTACCTGTGTTGTCTCTGACCATCTCCTTATGCAATCCTGGTCCCCTCTCATAAATCCTTCCAATTCTGACACGAACTTGCTTGATCAGAGCTCTCAACATTTATGTGGTCTCCTGACACTTCTGTTTCAGTTTATCCTCCTACTCTGACGTTAGTGCTTGCAGGTGCCCAGGTAATGACCCTTTCTCCTTCCATCCTCTCCCTCCCACCTCCTGCTCTGGCAGGTCCCGAGACCTCCTTCCTTGTACGCTGCCCACGGTGGGTAGAATAATGTCCTCCTTTCTACCCCCTCCCCCCAAAAGATGTGCATGTTCTATTATAATTTCCAGAAACTGTGAATGTTATGTTACCTGGCAAGAGGGAATTAAGGTTGCAAATGGAATTAACGTTGCCAGTCAGCTGGCCTTGGTTGGGGAGATGATCCTGGATTATCCAAGTGGGCACAATGTAATCACCAGTGTCCAAGTAGGGGAAAGAGGGGATCAGAAGAGACAGAGACAAGAGTGACGTACGTGAGAGAGACTCGAATGGCCACTGCTGGCGTTGAAGATGGACGAGGCTGTGAGCCAAGGAATGTAGGTGGCCTCTAGAAGCTGGAAAAGGCAGGATTCTCTCCTGCAGCTCCAGGAAAAAAACATTCTGCCAATGGAATGGGTCTCACCTATTTCAGGCCTCTAGATCTGTAAGATAATAAATTTTTGTTTCAAACCACTAAATTTATGGTAATTTATTAGACCAGCAACAGGTCTGCCCTTTCAGCAGACCATGTGCTTTCTAGTCGATCAGCCCAGACTTAAAAAGACAAGGAAATGTCGATTTCAGAACATTTCCAAAAAGACCTAGTACACGGGCAATTTGTGACAAATCATATCAATCCAATCCTCACGCCGGCTATCCACTGCCATTTTAAAATGAAAAGAAGACAACTTTTTATTACTTTTCATTATTCTCCACTACATACCTTGGTTAAACCTCCATATTTTCCCTGCTGTTTTCTTTTGATTTTAAGATTTTAACAGAAGTACTACGTTTTTATCTTACAAAAATATTTAAAACAATTTTTAAAAGATCAAGTGATAGATGCATAAAATGTTTATGGAGGTTTTTAAACTTTTTATCTTCTTAAATAACGGTCCCCTTTTATCAACCGAAATGTTACGAGGTAGTATATAAGACAGAAGATGGGAAATTGGTCAGGGAGGAGTGGATTACCAGTAGGGAGAGGAGAGAGTCCCTGGTGTTCAGCCTTATTCTCTGTGTTCTCTGAGCCATCTCACTGGAGCCCCAGAGAAACTGTTCTTCTAGAGTTGAGCTTCCATTTGACAGACTGGAAAGCTGAGGCCCGGATGGGAACACAGTCAGCACGAGGACACGTGGCCAGTTAACGCCAGGATGGAGATTTGAACCTGGGCCGCTAGGCTTGGCTCTCAGCCTGTTCTGTTCACTAAAATGCATTGGCCTGAAACCAAATTCTCGTTTTGTTTATTTTTTTTTTCTCACTGATAAGGGGAGAGACACAGGTATTCTCTGGTGGGTGGATGGCAGAATATTTGTTTTTCATCCAGGAAGTTCAGGCTCAAACAGGGATCAGCTGCTAAAATAATTTCTTCATTCTGCTACCACCATTCTGTCGGTGAGTAAGCTGTGGTTCAGAAAGGTTAAGTGACATACCTTCCGTGCATTTTCAGCTCAGATCTCAATCAGCAAGTGTCTCTCCTCATTAGAGGCCATGAAAACCCTCTTCTTTGTCGTGGTGTGAGGGCCGCCGCCACCAGCCTGAGCACTCTGGTGAAGGAGAGTCAGAGAAACATGAGGATTTCCCACCGATGGGAATACAGTTGGCCAACATTTTGTGCTTGTTGGATTACATTAGAGGAAAATGTCGACTTGCCCGGAAATCAATGAAAAATGATTAAATCCTTAAAGATTTCTCTTTGAGCAGGTGGGATTAGTCATCAGGGCCTATGGTGAGAAGCCAACGTGGGAAATGTAGATGGTCCTCAAAGTCTGAAGGAAGGAGGATTCACCCCGTGGCAGCGTTGCCAGCTGTCATCAGCCCTTCCTGAGAAGGAAGCAGAGAGTAGCGTGAGGACTCGCATCTTCTAGTTCGCTGAATACACACGCACGTCAGTAGTTCTCACTCTAGACTGGAGCTCCAGTCGTCGTTCACAAATCCAGGCATTGCTGCGTCCTGTATTGGGGCTGATGCTCGACTGGTGCACACCTGTCGTCGGTCATCGACGTGGCTTACCAGTAGGCGTCTGTTCTCACTGGTCTGGGCTGATGCCATAGCTGTTGTTAGATATTTTGAATGTTCCCCATGACATATAGGTAACATAAGCACCAGCCGAGACTCTGGTGCTATGGCGAGCCAAGCCAGGTAAGCAGGGTCACTTACGGAATTTCTTCTCAGTAAAGTGTATTTTGATACAGGTGTATTATTTAGCAGGGGAGCCAGAATCCAAACCCCTTTCTAACTGGCTTCCACGGCCATACGCTTTTTAGCACATTGTGCTGCTGCGGTTCAGGTGATGAAAAGCATTTTTCAATTTGATGGGTTTCATCTGCATTTTATTAGTCTATTTTAGAAAAAAAAATACCACGTGTACATCATTTTGCTCACAGACTTGTCTTTATTATTCCTTTCCCCACCTCGTGCGGTGGGTCCAGGATCTGATTTTCTCTTCGCTCTTGGCAGATTTCTCATCTCCTCACGGAGCAATTTACCCTCCGTGACAGTCCATCTGTCTTTCCTGCCCCCACTTATGAATACTCTGCCTTTTCCAATTTTTCTTATTTCCTTTTTAATATCATCCACCCAGTCTGCCCTGACCTTTTCTAGCTCTTCAGACGGCCCATTATTCCTCATCGATGCCGTTCGGCTGGCTGGAGCCTTGCAGACTGCGTCGACCGCTCTTCTCTCCCGTCTTGCCCTGTCGCCATTCTCTCTTAACTGTCTCGTTGACCTTTAGTTGTATGTTAGTGCTGTGTGTTTCTCTCTTATTAAAAAGAAAAAAAAAAGAAAAAGGAAAACTACAAACGCCAAACGTGCAGCTGTTATCTGAGTGCTACCATTTGAGAGCACATCTGGGTGTCTGTTGCCTGTTCCCTGCTGCATACCTGCTGGAGCTGGCCGGAGGGACTGTGTGGACTTAAGGCCTCCAGTGGCCACCTCTGAACCCTGTGGGGATTCTTTGATGGTCACTGTTGATGAGTGTCACCAACAGGGGAAGTACACTTACTCTTTTATATCAGGGATCAGCAAACTTTTTCTGTAAAGGGTCAGATAGCAAAGATTTTCAGCATCTCAAGTCATACAGTTTCTTTTGCAGCTACTCAGCTCTGCTACTGTACCACCAAAGCAGCCAAAGACAACACATAAAGGAATGGACATGACTGTGATCCAATAAAACTTTATTGATAAAAACAGACAGTGGGCCAGATTTGGCTCAGTGACCTCTATTTATTGACCTCTGTTTTAGAGTAATTTTGTCTTCTAGCTGCTTACCTTCTCTTGTATATTTGTGCATTTGTTGTTTGCCTAAAAGTGCTTCTTTGGAAATTAGTTAGCATCCCATCTGGGGATAGTCTTAGAGGTCACCTTTGGGGAGGTGACAGGGAAAAGGGACTTTAGTGCAAAGAGATATCATGTGCTATTTTTGGCATGACAGAAAGGCCCTCATTCAGGCTGACTGGAAGAAGTTGGCGGTGTTATAGGTTGGAGATAACCTGAGTTGGGAGAAGGAAAATTTGACTTTCACCCTGGATAGCTTCCAGATGGGCTGGCCACCAGAAAGGCCAAGTGATTACAAGGTGGGAACTTTCAGCCCCGTCCACTGACCTCCTGGAAGGAGGATGGAACCGAAGATAAAGCTGTATAAAAACTCCTGAACAATAAGATTTGATGAGCTTCCAGGCCGCTGAACACATCAAGGTGCTGGGAGGGTGGGGTGCCCAGAGGAGGCATGATGCTCCACACTCCCCTCCCCACCGCCCCCATACCTAGCCCTCTGCATCTTCCATGTGGGTGTTCCAGAGTTGTATCCTTTATAATAAACCAGGAAATGTAAGTAAAAGGTTCCTCTGAGTTTTGTGAACCACTCTAGCAAATGATTGACCCTGAGAAGATTTTAGGAACCCACAACTTACAGTCAGTTGGTCAGAAGTATAGGAGGCCTGGACTTACAGTTGGCATCTGAAGTGGGGGACAGTCTATGTATTGAGCC
>CAUYSK010116784.1:0-10706 GCA_963575035.1 Avahi laniger | reverse complement strand
TCCATATATTTTTAGTTGTCCAATTAATCTCTTTCTATTTTTTAGTAGAGACGGGGTCTCGCTCTTGCTCAGGCTGGTCTCGAACTCCTGAGCTCAAACAATCCGCCCGCCTCGACCTCCCAGAGAGCTAGGATTACAGGCATGAGCCACCGCGCCCGGCCCTTGATTTTTATTTGAGTACTATTGTAAATGGTACTAGCTTCTTAAAAATCTGAATTCCAATTGTTCATGGCTAGCATATAGAAATATAATTGACTTTTGTATACTATCCTTATATCCTGCGACTCACTGAACTCAGTAATTAGTTATAGGAGATCTGTTTTTGTAAAACTTTTGGGATTTTCTACATATACAATCATGTTGTCTGTGAACAGATAGAGCTTTATTTCTTCCTTTCCCAGTTTTATGACTTTTGTTTATTTGTTTCTCTTTGTTGCCCTGTGGTGCGGCCCACCTTTGCCTTGGCCACGATCTCGGGAGGCTTCAGCTTCCACTGTTGGATGTGATGTTGGTTGTAGGCTTTCGTAGATGCCCTTTGTCAAGTTACTTAAGTTCCCTTCTACTCCTAGTTTGGTGAGAGTTTTTTTAAATTATCATGAATGGATTTGGATCTTGTCAAATGTTTTATTGCATGTATGGAGATGATCTTATGTATTTTCTTTTTAGTTTGTTAATACAGTAAATTACAGGGACTGATTTTTGGATGTTGAAGCAGCCCTGAAATGCCACATGGATAAACCCTACCTGGGTGTGATGTATTATCCTCTTTATATATTACTGGATTCCATTTGTTAATACCTGAATTTAATTGAGGATTTTTGTGTCTATGTTCATGAGGGATGTTGGTCTGTAGTTTTCTTTTCTGTTTGGTTTGATGTTAGGGTAATGGTGAACTCATAAATAAGCTGCCAATTTAAAACTTTTTTTTTAAAATGAATTTCAATGTATTCAAAATTTTATATTTTTTAAAAATTCACATGCAATATTCTGAAAGCTTACAAATGGCAATGTGCCAATTTAAAACTCTTTATTTGATTTTATGCCAAAGAGTTCAGAGAATTGGTATTATTTCTTCTTTAAATTGGTAGAATATATCAGTGAAACCACCTGGGCCTGGAATTTTCTTTGTTGGAATAGATATAAAACTATCTATTTTTTCTTGAGTGAATTTTGGTAGTTTGTGTCTTTCAAGGAATCCCTCCATTTCATCTATATTGTTGAATTTATGGGGATGGTAACTGTCTTAATCCGCTTGGGCTGCCATGACTACATGCCATAGACCGGGTGGCTTAAACAACAGAAATTTCTTTCTTACAGTTCTGGAGGCTGGGAAGTCCAAGAACTGGCTGATTTGATTTCTGGTGGGGGCTCTCCTTCTGGCTTGCAGACGGCTGCCTTCTCACTGTGTCCTTGCATGGGGGAGAGTGAGGGCGAGCTCTGGTTTCTCTTCCTCTTATTAGAGCACCATTTCTATGGGACCAGGGCCCCACCCTTATGACCTCATTTAACTGTAATCACTTACAGGGGTAAAGGCTCTATCTCCAATTCAGTCACATGCAAAGTTAAGGCTTCAACATAGGAATTTTGGGGTACACAATTCAGTTCATAACATAATTGTCTTATTTTTCTTTTAATGTCTGTGGGATCTGTAGTGTTGTCCTCTTTTTCATTCCCAATAGTGCTAGTTTGTGTCTTTTTTATTTTTTGGTCAGTATGGCGAGAGATTTATTAATTTTGTTGATCTTTTCAAAGAACCAACTTTTGTTTTCATTGCTTTTTCTTTGTTTTTGTGTTTTAAGTTTTGTTGATTTCCCTTTATTATTTCCATCCTTTTGGTTGATTTGGGTTTATTTTCTTTTAGTTACTTAAGTTGGAGGCTTAGATTACTTATTTTAGACCTTAATTTGTTCTAACATAAGCATTTAATACTATCAGTTTCCTTCAAAGTACTGGTTAGGTGCATCCCACAAAGTTTGATGTGTTTATGTTTTCATTGTCGTTCAGTTCAGAACATTTAAAAATTTTCTTTGAGACTTCCTCTTTGACCTATGCTTATTTAGAAGTGGGTTTCTTTCCAAATATTTGGGAATTTTCCAGATATCTTTCTAGTTTAATTCCATTATGTCAGAGAACATACTTTGTATGATTTTTGTTTTTTTAAAAAAATTTGTTAAGGATTGTTTTAAGTCCCAGAGTATGGTCTATTGTGGTGAATGTTCCATGTGCAAAAAATGCATACTCTGCTGTTGTTGGATGGAGTGTTCTGTAAATTTCCATTAAGTCAAGTCTGCTGTTGTTTGGAGATTCTGTTTGCTTACTGACTTGCTTACTTGTTCTATCGATTACTGAGATAGGGATGTTGATATCTCTGATGAATTATCCTTTCAGTTTTATTAGGTTTTGCTTCATATATTTTGAAGCTCCATCCTAAGTGCGTGCACATCGAGGATTGCCGTGTCCTTTTGGAAAACTGACCCCTTTATTATTGTATAATATGCCTCTTTTTGCCTGGTGACATTCCTTGTCCTGAAATCTGCTTTTCCTGCTTTTTTTATACCCACATAGCTACTCCAGCTTGGTCTGACTAATGCGTGCATGGTTATCTTCTGTCTGTTCACTTTACCTACTTATGTCTTTCTATTCAAAGTGGCTTCTTATATTTAAAGTGGATCGGTGACACATTTCCGATACTCAAGGCACTTTTCACACGGGGTGGCAATTGTGCCAGTCTGGATGGGCGGTTGCTGCACACAGGCCTGCAGGATGTCTGTGAGGGCTCAGAGGGCCTCACTGCATGGAAGAATCGCGAATCCGAGACAAGAAGGGTGATGCCCTCCTGGGTGGGGAGAGCCGCTGGGGGCCTGGGCACCGTCAGCTGGGCTCGCTGCGGGTCAGCGACCAAAGGGGAGTCCGGCCCTGCAGAATGCAGCGGAGATTTGCCAGCCGAAGGGAAAGGCCGCTGACCGAGCCCAGGGCCAGCGAGGGCTCCGGCTCCGAGGAGAAGAGGACAAGACCCTGGGGCTCCACCGAGGTGGGGGGCAGGCAGGGGACCCCTGCAGGCCGGTGACACTCCCTGAGCGCTGGGTCCCCGCGAGGGCGTGAGGGGCAGGACCCTCCCCCGTGGTGTTGAGCCCACGCGGGTGGGTCACGTCCTGCCTCTGTGGCTCTGCGGGCACCGGACCCTGTGAGGGGTGCTGGGAGTGCGGGATGTGGGCTGCAGGGACCCCACGGGGGGGGTCCTGGGGTGCGGGGAGTGGGCTGCAGGGACAGACGGGCGCCGCGCTCACTGGGTCTGCTGAGGTCGCCCTGACGCCCCCGGTTTTCCAGGGCCCAGGACCATGATCCCGCCGGGCGAGTGCACGTACGCGGGGAGGAAGAGGAGGAAGCCCCTCCAGAAACAGTAACGTATCCCTCTTCTGTGTTCCCTCTTCCTTGCTGAGGGGGAGAGTCTGGGTTGTCATGGAAAAAAGTCAGCTTCAAGACACAGGGATGCGCGGGTGGGCGCGCTTCTTGCAGAGGGTTCTGCCCGCCCGGGAGGGTCCCCCAGTGGGGGAGGGCGGCTGGGGACACCCTGGGGGCTGGGAGGTGCAGTCAGAGGGCGGGGCTCGCGGGACAGACACAGCTGGGGCCCTGCCCTCCCTGGGGGGACCCGTGGGGACTGTGTGTGCATCTGTGAGGCTGCAAGTGTGAGGCTGTGAGTGTGGAGTGTGTCTGTGTGTGAGGCTGTGTGTGTAGGGTGTGTACACCTGTGCGGCAGTGTCCGTGTGTGGCCCGTGTTGGGGACGCGAGCTGGCCCCATGGCCTCGGACTGCGGGATTGTGCGCAGCCGTGCAGCTGCGCGGGCGCCCCGGGTAGAGCGGGGCTGAGCGGGGCTGCGACGCCCTCCGGGCACGGCCTGCGCTGGAGCCGGGGCTGGACGCGGGCCCAGCGGGGCTCTGCAGGGTTGGGGTCAGGGTTAGGAAGGGGCCGCGTCCTGAGGGCCAGGAGGGGAGGCCGAGGCTTTGATGCGGGGTCCACGGAGCGGTTGGGCAGTGGGCACGTGCTCCTGAGTTTGTGCACTCAGCAGAGGTTTGTTTGGTAACGGGCTTGGCACATTAAATAAGAAAATAGCTTTGCCGTGCGGCTGCAAGCAGTCATCTCTCTGGTGGGGCAGTCGAGGGAGGGGTCAGAATTAAATTTCCTGCTTTTATCACGTTTTTATTCTGGTGCAGAGGCCTGAGGTAGCGAGTGTTCCAGGCACTGGGCGTTTACATTTCACTCACGGATGTTTTGAACAGGTGGTGTGTTCGCCTGGTTCAGAGCTCAGAGGGAAGTCTCCTCAGCCTGATTCTCTGCCTGGAGGCATCTGGTTTTAACAGGTCCTGGTGAATCCTCATGAGCTATGTTACCAGTAAACAGGCAAATACGCACGCACAGTACATGCGTCGCCTCTACGTGCTGATTCCAGCCTCTGTGCACACCGTTGTCCACCTCGGAGTTTGCTCCGTGTCAGTTCACCCTTCTTCAGCTACATGGGACAAGCATGTGCTGTGTTGGTCTTGCCTGTTCCGGTTGTTTCAGGGTTGTGGCATGTCTCCGCCGAGCGTTGTTTTGCACACATGCTCAATATCGGGAGAGTCAGCCCGCCTGGGTGCTGAGCGTTCTGGCCTGTTTGTGTTGGGTACACCATAGCCTTTGCCTGGCCACGTCTCAGGGCTGTGTTTGCAACACGTGGCCCTGGAAGACAAGGTAACGCCTCCTGTCGGGACAGAGCAGTATGTTCGCTGCTCACTATAAAAGAGGAGGATTCCCTGAGCTCAGTGTCCTCAGCTGCACACGCAGCAGCAGCCTGACCCTTCCACGTCGCCCCGGGACTGGGGGGCACAGGGTGAGTGACAACCACGCTGACGCACACACTGTCTGCTGTGCGTGAGTAGTAAGTCCTTAGGCATCCGTGAGACGGTGACAGGTCACCAGCTTGCGGGAGAGTGAAATCGAATTCCAGACCCGACACTCACGCACGGGCAGGCTAAACACTGAGAAGGCAGCGGGGGCTGCGTTCGTGGTTGGCTAGTTGGTGCCAGACGCCTGGCATCGAAGGCCGCGCCCTGCGGGCCTCTTCCCCGCGCCTTGGCCTGTGGTGCTGTTCAGACTTTGGTCATTTTAATTTGCATTCTCTTGTCATAAGTGAGATTTGACGGCTCTGCCTTTGCTGTGAACTGTCTGTGTTTGTATCCTTTCTCATCTCTCTGTTACATTGTTTTTGTGCTTCTCGATTTGTAGGATCTCGTTGTATACTAGGGAAATTAATTCTTGAATGGGTTTCAAATACTTTTCCCAATTTTGGTTTTACTTAAGGTGTTCTTTGTCATGCAGAAAAAACTTGAATGTTTGTGAGGTTGAATTTATCCATCTTTACCCTTGTGGCTAATTAATTTTACATTACGATTAGGAAGATCTTCCCTGGCCCAAGTTTATAAGAGAATAGTCCCATTATTTCTTCTAATACAGTCTTCAAATCCTTAAAGTACACATGTTTACATTTAAAGCTTTTGAGCACTTGGGAAAAGAGGAAAAAAAGTGGAAAGAAAAGAAAAAAGAAAACAGCTGTGATTTGAGGGGCGATAAAAGGCAGGAAAATTACTTGCATAGCCACTGAATGTTTTCAGACTGGGACACACACCCGCCTGCACCTGCCTGTCCCGCAGTGTGTGCAGGCGAGCCATGGCCAGGTCGGGGAGGCCACTGGGGCTGGCTCGTCCAGGTGTGGGCTCTGTGAGGGCTGCCTGTCCATCTCCACGCAGGGGCTGCCAGGTATGTGCACGTACACGGCGAGCCCCCACAGGGACATGCTCCGGGGAAACTGGAGACCAGAACATTCCTTGTTTTTGATGTTCACAACAGGGGCACCCGTCCCACAGCGCCCCCCAGGAGGTGCGTTTTGCCGGCATCGGCTGTCCCAGCTGTGGCTCCTGCCACACCCGAGGGCTGTGCGGAGTTCTGGTCCGGCCCCCTCTGTGGGCGGGTGGTGGGCAATGGGTCTGTGTGTGCCACATCTTCTCACCTGGAAGGGGTGGGTGATAAAGGTCGTGGAGAGTGGAGGTGAGCCTGCAGTCGGAGGCGGAATTGGTCTAGACGCACAAGAGCTGACTCCTGGGCTAGAACCTGCTCCTGAGAGGCCCCTGAGGGCCTGGGTGCAGAGGGCAGCTGATGCAGAGGGGGCTGGGCCCTGAAACCCTCTTCCTCCCTCTGGTCCACCCATTACTGGGCGGCATGGTTTGGGTGCCATGGGCGATTCTGAATCCATAGCCCTCGCCAGGAGCGAATGCCTTGTGCCATCGTCGGCGTGTTCGATGCTCCAAGTCTCGTCCTCTGGGGTCCTCAGTCCTCACTGGGGACACTGCCTTCAGCCCGTAACAGTGTGGAAACTGCAGGGCTTCCCTTCTGGTTTCTGCGTTTTTATCTCTATTGGGATATAACTGAGGTACATGCATTTCAACGGAACTGCATGTAGTGAAAGTGTACAGTCTGATCAGTTTTGACTTTGTATACACTCGTGAAAGCATCACCAAAATCAAAGTCACAAACGTTTCCATGACTCCAAAAGTTCCCTGTGCCGCTGTGTGCTTCTTCCCCTACCTGTGTGCCCGGGCAACTCTGATTGCTTCCTGTAGCTGTAGATGATTTGCGTTTCCTGGCATTCTGTGCAAATGGAACAATACAGTATTTTGTTCGCTACTTTCAATTGGAATAATGATTCTGAGATTCATCCACGTTTGTATCGACAGTTTACTCTTCACTGCCCCGCAGTGTTCTGGTGTGTGGATATGCCAAATTTGTTCCCTCTCCTGCGGATAGACATTCAGGTCGTTCCCAGTTTGGGCTATTACAAATAAAACTGCCTGGAACATTTCTGAACAAGTCTGTGTGGATGTATGTTTTTATTTCTCCTGGGTAAATTGCTAGGAGTGCAGTTGCTGGGCCGTATAGTAGGTGTATGTTTAAATTTTTAAGAAACGTACAGACTTTCCCAAAGCAGTTGTATCATTTTACATTCTGGATACAAGTCCTTGTAAATATTTTCTTCCAGTCTCTGATTTACCTTTTCATTTTCTTAATATTGACTTTTGAAAGATTTTTTTAAAACTTTTGATGAAGACTAATGTATCAAATTTCTGTTTGTTTGTGTTCTGAGAGTCCTGTGACTACCCCAAGGTCTCAAAGATTTTTGCACGTTTTCTTGTAAAGGTTTATAGTAGTTTTACGTTTAGGTCTAATAATCCATTTGGAGTTAATTTTTTGGTGTTGTGTGAGGTTAGCATTGATGTTCGTTTGTTTTCACGGATATATGGTTGATCCAGCACCGTTTATTGAAAACGATTTCTTTTTCCTATTTCATTACCTTAGTATCTTTGTGAAATAAATTGTCTAATGAATAGACCCAATGAAAAACATACAAGTCTATTTCTAGACTCTGTTTCATTCTATTCATCTATATTCCATGTTTTCTCTAATAACCAAACCATCTTTAATAGTGTACTTTCAGAGAAGGCTTAAAATCAGTAGGACACGTCTTCCAACTTTGTTCTTCTAATTGGCTATTCTAGATCCTTTGCATTTCTACATAAATTCCTGCTGGAGTTTTAATTGAGATTACACTGAACCTACTGATCAGTTTGTGGGGAGAATGGCCGTCTTAACAATATTGAATCTTCCAACCCAAGAACGTGGTATATCTTTCTATTTGTTTAAGTATTTTCAAATTTTTCTCAGCAATATTTTATAGTTCTGGTTTAGATGTCTTGGATGTCTTTTGTTGGATTTATTCACAGGTGTTTTATATTTTGGTGCCTCACAGCTTCCTCTTTAATGCTCCTCCCCCTGAGCTGGCTTGTGGTCCCCTTGCCTGTGTCCTGCTCCTGGGGTGTGGGCTGGGTCCCCTTGTCCCCACTGCGCCCTGCCCCGGCGGAGACGGCAGCCTCTTCCCCGAGCCTCCTCATGGGCTCCCGACTGCAGCCCACGCCAGCACGGAGGAGTGTTTCTTTTCCACGTGGCTCCTTGACTCCCACCACCCACCCTCTCCACTCACTTTTGTGGGGTCTTCGCTGTGCGTCACGGAGCTGGGGTGGAGAGTGGGGGGTGCAGCAAGGGGCGGTCAGTGTCCCGAGGGGGTTCGAAGGAATAAAGCCACGTGTGCTCAGCGGGCTCCTGGGATACCCGGGCAATGATCCCTCCCTCCAGAGCCCACACAGGATGGCCTGGGGGTGGGAGGGGCTCAGCCCATTTGCAGGCCCCACCTTATAGGGGGAGCAGGGGGATACTTCTCCCTGAGCTCTGGACAGAAGTGAGCTTTGAGCTGGGGCTCAGGCGTGCACTGCACAGGACACGAGGAGGTCTCTCTGTGAGGGTGGGGTGGGGTACACGAAGCAGTGGGCCAGGCTGGAGGCAAGGAGGACGGATGTCATCTCCGAGGACAAAGCCTGTCTTAATCTGTTTTCTGGTGCTAACAGAATACCAGAAATTGGGCAATTTATAAAGAAAAGCAATTTATTTCTTATAGTTATGGAGGCTGAGAAGTCCAAGGTCGGGTCTCCACCTGCTGAGGGCCTTCCTGCTGGTGCTCTCTGCAGAGTCCCAGGTGGCGCAGGGCATCCCATGGTGGGGGGCCAGGCGTGCTCCTGCGTCAGCTCAGGGTCTTTCTCTTCTTGTAAACTCACCAGTTCCCCTCCCATGGTAACCCGTCAACCATTAACACATGAATGGATTAGTACATTCATGGGGGCAGAGGCCTTAAAGGCCCCACCTCTCAACACTGCACATTGGGAATGAAGGTTCAACACGAATTTTGGAGGGGACCAATATTCAAACCATAGCAAAGCCCCATGTGGACCTGCCGCCCAGAATGGAGGTGCTGCCCGCCTGCCGGTGGGTCTCTCCCAGGTGCCTGCGCGTGTGTGCTGTTTCCTCTCTGTTGTGTTAGGAGTGCCAGTGCACGCTAGACTTGGTTTGGTTTATCCCCAGCTTCTCCTGCCTATTTAAATATTGACTAGCAGCTTGAGTAACTTTGGGTGGGTACCACATTAAGAAAAACCCAGAAAGTGGAAAGATAACCAAGATAACCCACAGAATGGGAGAAAATATTTACAAGTCAGATATCCAGTAAGGGTCCAGTATCCAGAATACATAAAGAACTCTTACAACTCAAAAACAAAAAGACAAATAACCCAACTTAAAAATGGGCAAGGACTTGAATAGACATATCCCCAAAGAAGATATACAAATGGACAAGTGCATGAAAAGATACTCAACATCAAAAGTCATTAGAAAAATGCAAATCAAAACCACAAAGAGATATCACTCCATGCCCACTAGATGGACATAATAGAAAGATGGAAAATAGCACCTGTAGGAAATGATGTGGAAAAATTGGAACCCTTGTGCATTGCTGGTGGGAACATAAAATAGCGCAGCAGCCACTGTGGAAAGCAGTTTGTTGGGTGGTTCCTCAAAAAATTAAATATAGAATTGCCATGTGACCCAGCAGTCCCACTCCTAGGTATATGCCCATGAGAATTGAAAGCATGTGTTCAAACAAAATCTTCCAGGTGAGTGTTTATTGCAGCTCTATTCACAATAGTCAAGCAGAGGAAACAACCCAAATGTTCATCAGCGGGTGAATGGATAAACAAGGTGTGGTCTCTCCATATACTGGACAATAATATAGTCATCAAAAGGAAGAAGAACTAACACATGACACGGCACGGACTAACCTCGAAAACACTATGCTGTGTGAACGAGCTAGACACAAAAAGTCACATGTTGTTTGTTCCTCTTCATATGAACTATCTTTGATAGGCACGTCTATGCAGACAGAGCAGATCGGTGGTTGCCAGACTGTAGGCAGGGAGTCGGGAGAGACTGCTGATGGGTAGGGTTTCCCTCTGGGTGACAAAAATGTCTGCAGCTAGATAGAGGTGATGGTTGCATAACTTTGTGACTGTACTACATGCCACCATGCTGTTCACTTTTAAATAGTTATTTTTATGTTATATGAATTATATCTCAACCAAAAAAAGGGAAGAGCTTCTGGGTTTGGTGCTGTCAGACTGTTATGTAATTGGTTTATGATCTGTTACTAGACAATAAAATATGCAGGGGTTTTTGCCGTGGAGTTTCTGAAGGGATAGTTTAGGACTCATAACCTGCAAGCTGTCTGCGTACTTGCGAGTAAACACAATAGAAAAATAAGGAATGGCTGAACAAAAGACACCAAAACACCTGGAAACAGCAGGATTCTCCACCCTGTGATGCGACAAGATCCCAGAAAGGGTTGGCAGGCAGCCCAGTTTCTGTGATCTGCCTATCACAGGCCTCTCCCCTCCCCACCCATTTCCATGGCCTGGTCCCCACATTGGCCGCCATTTTCCTTTTAGATGATTACGTGTGGGTGGTATCTGGAGTGAGGTATCAGCTAAAGTTGTTGCTGTGCAGCGATGAACAGGGACAGCTGATGGGGACAGTCATTGTGAGGGGAAAGGGACAAGTGAAGGGGGCGGTCACCATGAGGTGAGAGGAACAGGTGAAGGGCCTGTCCTTTTTTTTTTTTTGAGACAGAGTCTCACTCTTTTGCCCGGGCTAGAGTGCCGTGGCGTCAGCCTAGCTCACAGCAACCTCGAACTCCTGGGCTCAAGCGATCCTCCTGCCTCAGCCTCCCGAGTAGCTGGGAC
>CAUYSK010116782.1:0-14680 GCA_963575035.1 Avahi laniger | reverse complement strand
AGGAGTTCGAGACCAGTCTGAGCAAGAGCGAGACCCTGTCTCCACTAAAAAAAATAGAAAGAAATTATCTGGACAACTAAAAATATATATATAGAAAAAATTAGCCGGGCATGGTGGCATGTGCCTGTAGTCCCAGCTACTCAGGATGCTGAGGCAGGAGTATCGCTCTAGCCCAGGAGTTTGAGGTTGCTGTGAGCTAGGCTGATGCCACGGCACTCTAGCCAGGGCAACAGAACCAGACTCAGTCTCAAAAAAAAAAAAAAAAAAAAACCAACCTATTTCTTCTAAATTCTAGTACAATATTCCTTCCATCATTTCAAGGCTAAAAGCTCCACCTGAGACCCAAATTCAGTTACCATCATGGGCAGTCCCAGGTTGCCCTACACCATCATTGAAACGGAAATTCCTGAGGAGAAGGAAAGGCAAGAAGAGGAACAGGAGGAAGAGAATAAAAAGGAGAAGGGTAACAGAGGAAAAAAGAGGTGAAGGAGAAGGATAAAGACAAGAAGAAATAGCAAAATAAGGTTTCCAGAAAATCTCTTTTAACAGTTCTTAAACAAATACATAGAAAGAAATTCCAAAGGTAAACTGTCTCTTACAGCTTCCCTAAAGATGAATGGAAAGAAGACATCAGCAGTTACCAGCATCTACTTCATGCTGTTTGGGTGAGTGGGTGAGTCACAAATGCTGGTGGTGAATTTCCCAGGCTTTCAAATGTAAATGGAGTAGACAGTGCAAGGCATTCATTTCAGCATGCAGTGTTTTCTCCTGTTGAGTATATAGAGAATCCATTGTGTTATGATTAGGTCATGGTTGACCCACCTCAGGAATGTGTTCGCAGTGACAGAATATTTACTTCTAAGAGCTGTCTCCAAGGTTCAGGAAGGTCTGATCATCATAACTCACAGGGGCCTTGTGATCCTAACGGGGTCTAAGACAAATCCTCCCCTTCTTTTGCAGGCAGCTGTTATTGCTACTCCAGCTGCACTTGGTAATGACACCCACCTTTTCATTCTAAACACAGAATAAGAGAATAATGCATAGAACCTAATCATACCAAAAGAAAATCCTGCTTTAAAAAAAAATCCCTTTTTTGTCCTTCCTTTTGCTCTCCCTTTGCTGCGACAGTGGGTCCAGTCATCATCTGTGGCATGTGTATCACACTCTGTGAACCTGTATCTTGCTCTTACCCTATAACCCTATCTTTCTCTCCTCAATAAACCCCATTTTTGTGTTTGCCTTAAAAATAAAGAAATAAATCTTGCTTCAGAATAATTTAATTGTGCTTCACATGTATTTTGAACAAAAATTTCAGACTAGAATTTAAGCTTATTAGTGGTAATAAAATGCCACTTTTTCTCTCAACCTATCATAATTACTCAATGGACACTTAGATTTTAACTTCAAAGATCACATCTAAAATGATTCATGCAGGTAGACTGTATTTTTTTTTTTGAGACACATTCTCGCTCTGTTGCCCCAGGTAGAGTGCAGTGGCGTCATCATAGCTCACTGCAACCTCAAACTCCTGGGCCGAAGTGATTCTCCCACCTCAGCCTCCCCAGTAGCTAGGACTACAGGCATGTGCCACCATATCAGGCTAACTTTTGTATTTTTTCTAGAGACAGGGTTTCACTATGTTGCCCAGGCTGGTCTTGAACTCCTGGCTTCAAATGATTCTTTTGCCTCGGGCTCTCAAAGTGCTAGAATTACAGGTGTGAGCCACCACACTCAGCCTTTTTCTGCTTATTTAATTCAGTATCAAAGCCCACCAAAAATCATGTTTAGCTCTTCACATTTAACTATTAGAGTAAAAAATAAATAAATACATTAATAACAGAGACCCATGCAGTGACCCAAGTCTATACCTCAACATATATTCCCTGAGAAAATTGTGCATATCCACATCAGGATATCTATACAGAAACTGTTTTATTAGGTGGTCAGGCTTCACCACAGGATAAAATATGACATGAGTGTGGGGCCGGGTGCAGTGGCTCATGCTTGTAATCCTAGCACTCTGGGAGGCTGAGACAGGGGATCGCTTGAGCCCAAGAGTTTGAGGTTGCAGTGAGCTATGATGACAAGATGCTACTGCACAACAGCTGGGGCGTCAGACCGAGACTCTGTCTCAAAAAAAAAAAAAAGTATGAGTGTGGCTGAGATCAAAAGGCAGGTAAGTACCACCCAGGGAAGAGAACAACGCATGATTCAAGGTCACTGAGAACTGACAACCAGCATACCAGGGTCAAGCATTTACTTATAGCAAGAGGAGTGAGTGCACAAGATCCAGCCCCTTGCAAGACGTTGGTCCCCCATGGCTGTCAGATCCACTCCACATCTGATCCAGGCAGTGTGGCTACATGCGGCCAACGTGTGTTGGTAGAAGGATGTTGAGGGTTAGGGTTGAGATATGAGAACCCCAGGAGTGGGACAGGACTTTGCCAAAGAGCAACCTGTCAACGTGTCGGTTCATTGAGCTAAAGCTGCTCAACCTTGAGGGGGACATTCCACCAATCAGGGATGTCTACAAATGAACCCCGCCTTGATGCCTGAGGGCCACAGCCTGGATGTCTGCAAACAGATCCAGGCTTGGGATACCAAGGCAGAGAGAATGATCAAAGGATGTCAGCCCAGCAGATAAGACCAGTTTGCTATTCTAAGCCTGAAGCAATGCTCCTATCTCTCTGCTGATTCATGTCTCAGTAAATGAGGAGCTAGATAAAGTAGAAAGAAGTACATGGTCTCTTTGTTCCCGTTGAAATTATACACTTTACTGCTGACTCATCATTTTATCTTTAACTTGTGTATGCACAGCTAGTTTATTGTTACTTTGAAGGACCTTGAAACTTAAACTCATGATATGTGTATGTAAATCGGTGACTGACAGTAATTTGTTTGCTGAAAGAATGACTACTGATGCAGGACTCCACTCGTGGCCTCCTGGCTCACAAGAATGCTGGAGGACCCCTGATTTCCCCATCACTTTAATCTATATTTTGTCTCCGTCTCCTTTATTTCCAATCTCTTGCAACGTTCCTGCCTGGGACCCTATTTGTTGGGAGAGTTGTGAACTCCCGGCAGAAGGACCCAGACACTTGCCCCATGGGGTCTGAAATACAGAAAGCTAGGGGCACGCTAAAGGCCACTCACACACACATGGCTAAGCAGTTCTGAGAAAGGTTTACCTGTGCCTAGTACAGAGTGACAGACTGGTGTGCTCTGAGCTCTGTATGCAATGCACTTTGTGAGCTGGTCAGTATCTACTGTACCAAGTACAGCTTCTTGGCAACACTGAGGAGGCATCTGGCTGCCCTTGGACATGGGAATAGTTGGTATTGTGCATATATCCTCATGCAATTATATATTCAGCATTGCTTGCAATAGCCCCACATTGGAAAAACATTGGAATGGATAAATAAATTGTGACATATTCATATAATGAAATATCAAACAGCAATAAAAATGAACAGACTAGGGATATGTACAATAATATAGAAGAACCTTAAAATTAGTATCACACAAAAGAAGACATAAAAGAATACATACCAATTCTATTTATATGAAGTTCAAAAATAAGCAAAAAACTATTGTTTAGGAAGACATGCATAATTGGTAAAATGCTAAAGAACAGCAAGGGATCGGAAGAAGTGACCAACATCCATAAAAGGCAGAATAGTGGTTGCCTCCATGGGAAAAGGAGGAGTTTGATCAGGATGGTGTTTCAGAACACAAGGATGTTGTGAAATTTTCCATCTTGATCTGGCTGATAATCATGTGTCTGCTTTATAATTATTCATTGTACTGTACATTCACTATGGAGGCCATGAGAATGTGCCACCCAGCCCTGCTATTACAGGGAGCATTGAATGACCAAGGGCCCAGCTGTAGCATCTGAGCAAGGACGTACCTCCCTCCAGCTGCTTTCACCAATGACTGAGCATGATAGGTACAGTAAAGCAGAACAGCTCCTGGGAGATACAGGACCCCCTCAACTTTCAGGCTCAGAGGCTCCCCAATAGCTTTGCCAAACCTCCCTTAGACTGCAGGGCAATCTCTCTTCCACTCTGGGTCAGACTTACATGGGGCAATGGCTTCCCTAGCCTTATGCCAAAGCTTCTCCAGGTCCTTCACCATTTCCTTCCTCAGTGGCATTTCTCCTAATAAAATCCTTCCACAATTAATCCCATCTTGCTTCTCACAGGACCCTAAGCTAACACAACTATCTCCTATTCCCTTCTCTGTATATGTATTCCATTCCACAGTGTTAAAAAAAACTGTTTAAAACAGTCATGCCCATCTGTGTAGCAAATAAGGTTGGTGAGGAGACATGTGATCTGGTGGTATATCTGTAAGGACTGACAATGTTGCTGAAATGCCCCCTAAACCATTATTGACCTCTCAGTTCAGAATTTGGAAAACGTGGTAAATCATGCACTGCTGGCCAGTAATCACAAATGGTTTGTATTATATTAACTTGTTTAGAGACAGAATATACTAACAACAGGTGAAAACTTTTGTATGTATTCCCCTGTTTGTTTCTACATACACAGTCTCAGTGATCCTCACAATACCCCATTATTGGAGTCGTTGACCTCATTTGACAGATGAGGAAACAATGCCTTAGGTAGATCAAGTGATCTACCTAGCACCACTTTTCTACTACATGGGACACCCAGAAAGAGGGAAGTAAGGTCTTTAACTTAAAGTCCTCAGTGCCTTTGTTTCTCCTTCGGTTAGAGAGACTACATTTCAATACTATTACATATAACACTGAGCCTACTACTAAACAAGGCATTAGATATAATAGAACTTTCAGAAGCCTTAGCCCCCTCTCTGAGCTTCAGCCAGAAGTTCAACTCAAGAAATCATGGAGTCTTAGCTCACCCTGGCTCTTGGTAAGCACACCAGACATTTTCCAGACAAACTAAAAAGAACTCTATCAGGCCGGGCACAATAGCTCATGCCTGTAAAGCTGGCCCTCTGGGAGGCCAAGCCACGGGATTTCTTGAGGCCAGGAGTTTGAGATCAGCCTGAGCAAGAGTGAGACCTCATCCCTACAAAAGATAGAAAAATTAGCTGGGTGTGGTGGTGCACACCTGTAGTCCCAGCTACTTGGGAGGCTGAGGCAGGAGGATCGCTTAAGTCTAGGAGTTTGAGGTTGCAGTGAGCTATGATGATGCCACTGCACTCTAGCCCGGGAGACAAAGCAAGATCCTGTCTCGGGGAAAGGAGAAAGAACCCCATCAGGATTCTGTCTCGAGACCCCAGCTAGACCGGGATGATAAAAACGGTTTGGTTCCCCAGCCCAGGCTCTCCCATCCACCCAGTTTGTCATCTGGGGAGTGACCTTGACCACAGAGGCCTTGCATCCAGAGTGTGGCTGTGGCTAGGGTGTGAGGAAGAACAAACCCATCTGAGCTGCTTTTGCAAAAGGAGCTGGAAGACTTCTGGCAGTTGTTATCCCCACCATAAACCTCTTCTGGCTGCTCTGAAGATGGGCTCCAGATTTCCCAGTTGCATTAACCCTTAATCTCAATCCCCAACATTTTCCAGTAGCTTTTTATGTCTCAACCCTTCATCCTCAGAGACTGGGCTTCAGCTTCCCAGCCATGCTTGCCATCCTCAGTTTGCCTCACCCAAAGAGCTCTACTCTATATAATCAAGTGCTCCAGGGCCACTGGAAAATCCATTCAAAGGGCTGGTTTGCCCTTGGGGAAAACTACATAGATCTGATAATTGGAAAACTGCATTAGACCTGGTAATAGGAAAACAAATAGCTTAGAAGCAAGGATTTAACTTATGCCAGGATTTAACTTATGCCATGGCACGAATAAAATACTAGATATAATGAGTACAGCTTGATTACGAAAGAGTGTTTTCTTTGATCTTTGATGGATTGCTGCTCATAATGTAGGACAGGAAAAAAACGTAAAGGCTAAACTGTTTGAATTGATTGTTACAGAGCACATTTTTTTAAAAAAATAATTTAAATAGGTTTTACTCTGAGCCAAATTTGAGGACCATGGCCACACCCAAGAAGACTTGAACAAGTGGTCTCCTGTGATTGGGTTACAGTTTGGTTTTATAGATTTCAGGGAGACAGGAATTACATGTAAAGTCATAAATCAATACATAGAAGATGTACATTGTTTAGGCCCAAAAGGGAGGGACATCTTAAAATGGGGGCTTACAGGTTATAGGTGGGTTTAATGACTCTTTGATTTGTAATTGGTTAAAGAGAAGAAGCTTTGTCTAAAGGCTTGGAATGTTTTAAGTTAAGATAAAGAAATCTATTAATCAGAGATGAGTACATTTTTAATATATAAAAGTAGTGCCTTCTGTAAGTCCCTGTACAGCGGCATCTGGTACATCTGTTCCTAATGAATAAAGGAGACTTAAGGTTTTCAATTTCTATGAAGTAATCCATTGACCCTAATTGATTGAGGCAGTCCTTTTGACATGGTTTGGGGTTCTGAGTGCATGTGGTTTGTTGCCTGAAGAACTACAACTAGTGGGCTTTGCTTTCCTTTTCCCAAAGTAGGAAGAGCAGCCAGCTTTTGAGAATTTGAGATGACCTGAATCTTTTACACCAGCCAGGCCAGCAACATGTACACAAGAGTGTGTTGTGTATTTTTCTGAACCAACATATTGCACACAACTGATAAAGGCCTGGGATTTAGGGCTGAAGGACACAAGCAAGAAAATGTACTAATATGTGTGCTTGCATATACAGTTGCCTCAAGCAGATCATTACATTATGATGACTTGGCTTGCCGAGCAAAGAAAACAAGAAAAAGCAGCAGCACATCTCAATTCTTCTTCCTGGAAGGAATCCCAGAATATCTAGACTAGAAATTTTATATGGCTGGTCTCTAATGAAAGACTCTGTTCTTTTCCTCAGTAACTCTATGAATAGCTCTTCAGGTTATGGACCACAAGGGCTTCACCGTTAAGAGGATGCCATACTCACAGCCACCTTTATAATTTGCTATTTTTGTGTATGTTTTTATTTACAATTTTATTGACCCTAAAAATGGATATTATGACAGTTTTTGGCAGATGGCAGTAAAGTGCCTTTGTTAACAAAATCTGCATATTACAATTTTCTGAAAAATGAAAGTAAATGGTTTTTATTTAACTGGTTCAATATGTGTCATTCTGCTTCAGCTTAAACAGGAGAAGTACAATAATAGAAACAGCTTAATGATCTAAAAGCATCTAAGACAACCTGACTTTCTACACAAGAGATGCTTTGCCAACTCATATACTGATTGGGGATATCGTAAAATTTAAAACAAAATTCCCTATTGGTTTTAGGGCACTGCCTAAACTTGACATTTCATATAATAGTTCATATCATAAGCTATTAACTTATTACACTAGAAATGTATCATTGAGTTTCTCTAAATCCTTTGATTATGACATGATTCACTACATAATAACTAATACCATTTACCACACTAAAAATTTGCAAAGCATTATTACATAGACATAAACCAGAGATTGCTAAATAATTACTATTTTTACAGCAATTGTTTTTATTATAAATATTTCATTAGTATAAAAATAACTGCTATTATAATTTAGAAGGTAAGATGCATACTATTTTTTATTTTTAGTTTTAAAATTTTTATTTTTAAATGGTATCAGACTTACAAAAAAGATGAAAAAATGATCTAAAAATTTTCTGGAAAGTGGCTCACACCTGTAATTCCAGCACTTTGGGAGTCCAAGGCAGAAGGATTGCTTGAGCCCAAGAGTTCAAGTCCAGCCTGGGCAACATAGCAAGACTCCATCTCTACAAAAAATAGAAAAATGAGCCAAGTGTGGTAGAATGTATCTGTAGTTCCAGCAACTTGTGGGCAGGATGATCTTTTGAGCCCAAGAGCTTAAGGTTATAGTGAGCTACGACCACGCTACTGCATTCTAGTTTGGGCAACAGAATGACACCCTGTCTCTAAATTAAAAAAAAAAAAAATTCTATATACACTTCACTTAGCTTTCCCTAATGTTAACATCTTATATAGCCATCATCCAATGATCAAAAAAAAAAAAAAACTAATCTAAAGACCTCATGCAAATTTTACCAGTTGTCCCACAGAAAAATAAAAACAAAAGTTGTTTTCTGGTCTAGGATTCAATCCAGGGTCCCACGTTGCATTTAGTTATCATGTCTTCTTAGTCTTTTCCAATCTAGGACAGTTAAGGGTTTTTGTTTTTCTTTCTTTCGTTTCTCATTATTTAGACAATTTTGAAAGGCATTGGCCAGTTATTCTGTGGAATGTTCCACAATTTGGGGTTATGGTATAATAAAAAAGGTGTTTGGTCTTTGACCACAGTTCCTGACACTGAGCTCCTAAGACTCTTGTAATCTCCAGAGTGATAAGAGCGTCTTTTTTGTATGAATGAGGTTAACTCCTAAGCGTAAATAGCTTCAAAATAGAGTCTAGTTGCCAGAAAAACCAACCATGTAAGAATAGGTTTAGAAGTTTCAGCCCTCACCCCCAACTTTCAGGGAGCCAAGAGGAGCTGGAGATTGAGTCCAATCACCAACAGCCAATAATTTAATCAACCATGTCTACATAATAAGGCATTGATTAAAAATCCTGAACACAAGGCTCTGGGAGCTTCTACATCGATGTGCTAAGAGGGTGGTACCCAGAGAGGGCATGGAACTCTAAGCCCACCCTGCACCAACACCTTGCTGTACGCATCTCTTCTACTTGGCCATCCCTGCATCGTATCCTTTGTAATAAAACTTAATTGCAAGTATTGCACTGTTTTGGGTTCTGTGAGTCATTCTAGAGAATTATCAAAGCTAATGAGGGCAGGTTATAGGAAGCCCCAATTGTGTGATCAGCAGGAAGAAGTGGGGATAGCTGAGAATTGCAGTTGGTATCTGAAGTGGGGCAGTCTTGTGGGACTAAGCTCCTTAACCTATAGGGTCTGTGCGTACTCCAGGAAGTTAGTGTCAGAAGGGAATTGAATTGTAATGACACCCAGCTGGTGAGAGAGAATTGGCATTGGAAAATGACATACGGGGTTATCTGAGGTCTCTCATGATAAATTCAGGTTATGCATTTTTCGTAAGAATACCACAGGAGTGATCTTAAGTCCTTCTCAGTGCGCCACATCAGGAGGCACATAATGTTGATATGTCTCATTATGGGATGTTAACTTGGATCACTTGGTAAAGGTAATTAATATCTGCCAGGTTTCTCCCCTGTGAAGTTTTCCCCATTACATACAGATTCTTCCAAATGACAAAAAATATTACTAGTTCTTTCTACTGCAAAGTAATCTGTATTTTGTCTCTATGTCAGAGTCTTTGGGAATGGAAAAATAATCAACTGAAGATTGAAAAATGATACAAACATTGGCAGCATTTATCATATGCCCTATGATTAACGCTACAAAACAGAAACTATATGAAAATAAGATAAAATATCAGTGCACTGTTGTTAAACACAAAATATAGATGATTCATTTTTGGTAGGACAATGCTAGCATTCAGAAGACCAAAAACTTTATAATCATAATGACAATTTTCTTCATTTGACAGAAATCACAACAAATGTTAATATGAAATGCAAAACTTTTTGTTAGAGTACAAACATTAACATCAAATCACATATTACCTGAATAAGGGAAAAAATGCTAAATATTACTTAGCCATTTTAGATATGGCCCCTGATGCAGGCTATATAGAACAGATAATATTTATAAGGTTTCTGGATTTTAAAAAGGCAAATATGTCTGTAGGTGAACATTTTGTGGGAGTTTATTCAATAAATGACATGGATAGAACAAGACTATATGTATTTTTAATCATGTTGACTGTTGACTCCTCCACAAAATCTGTCAGAATAACCTGCTAGTCAACCAAAGACAAGTGTAATAGACATTCAGCAGCAGGGGAGATCACCGCCCTTAACAGAGACTTAGTGTCTCTGTAGGGGACACTTTTGGATTCTGGTGATTCAACGCAAGTCCTTCAAGTCAGGGAGCTGGTGGAGACTGGGCAAAGTTTAAGACATAATAGTTTAGGACTGGCAGACACAGCAAGTCTATAAACAAGTCTGGAGAAACAAACTATTGTCCTGATAAGACTAGCTATTTGTCCACGTGAGCATACAGTTTTCTTGATAAGACTAGCTATTGTCACCATGAGGCAACTGTTTGCCTTGACAAATTGGTTTGCAGGAATTTCCTGAAGCAAATGATGAAGTTAGTTATTTATTGGTTGGCAGTCTTATCTTCCAGGGCTACAATTTGCTAGGGGAAAAAAAAACAGTGAAACTATGTTGACACAGATAATATCTACTCTCAGTAGAAATCCTACAAAAACTGAATCTAGACAAAATAATTTGAATGGCCAGGGATATGATAATGCCACAAATACACATGGAAAACATAAGGGATAGAGCAGCAAATCCTTGAAAAAATATACACAAAGCAGCCTATATTCCTTGTTTTGCACATTCTTTAAACTTTATAGAAAACATATAACAACTTTTTTTGGCATCAGTGTTGGAATTTATTGAAAACAATCTTAGAAAAGAGAAATTTAAAGCCATTTTTGAAGAAAATGATTAGAAAGTCAAGTTAAAGCTATCATAACATTAGAAATTCAATTAGAGGAAGAATGCAAATGCTGTTAGAAATTATTGTGATTTTAAGTTATATTTATCTGCAACACAAGCCAAAATTATGATTTTGAAAATAACCATTTTTAAATTTATTTGCTCAGTACCAATTTGGCATTACAGCTTAGGTAAAATTGATGCTATAGGCAAAATGATGCTGGAACAAAAATTCAATGTACATAATGCACTTAAAAGCATCAAAGAAATAAATTTTTAGAAGACAAAGCAATAATGTTTAGGAAAAATATACTGATACTAAAGAAACTTCAGAGTCTCTTGGCATTAACAACAACTCTCTGATATAGGTAATATGGAAAAGGATTACGATATTTCAATTCAATTGAAAATCCAATCTATGAGCCAAAACTAAATTTCAAATTTAATTTTCTTTTTTCTATACTGGATACAACAATATAATATCATCTTAAAGAAAAGTTTTAAAATACAGAAAGAATATCACAGTCTTTCAGTATTCTAGATGGCAAATGTAATTTAAAGAATTCCAACAAACGAACTACTGCAACTAGGTGAACACTAACAATTGAAATAAACACTAATACAAACACAGTAAGGAAAATGATACTGATAGGACTTCAATGTATATGGAACTAAAACCTTTAGTTGATATCTAAAATATATACTTCTATTTTTCTAGTTGAAGTATTGCAATACATTTGCTATAAAATTTTCTGGACATATTTCCATAACTTTTGTAGCTCTCAAATTTAACTTTGTGGTAGTAATTACCAATGGAGAATTTTAGAGCTAAACCAAAGTTTATGAAAGGTATATGATGGCATAATTAAAACTGTGTGTTTCTTTAGAAAATAAGACACTGGCACAAGTAGGCAATGACACTGTCATAAAAAAATGTATTGTCTATGAAAGTAAGATGTATAACTATTTTATAACAAGTTATTAAATCCTAGTGATTTCTTAATTATTCTAGTGAGTTCTTATTATGATTAAAAAGTTGTTACTTCCTATATTATTTATTTAATAATTTAATCTGTAGAATTTATATAGAATGACTTCAGGGTTGCTGTAATTTTTGTTAAGAAATAAATAATATATTACTTTCTGAAAATTGTACTTGAGGAAAAGAAAACTAATTATACTCAAGGAAGGGATACCTTTTTCCTAATTCACACAAGGTCTGGTTATGGGTACCAAGGCATAGTTCTCAAAATGTTAAAAACATAATTCTTTTTTTTTTCCCCCAAGAATCCCAGCAATTCAGGAAACATAATTTTAATAAAAGTAGACAGAGATTTCACGTCAAAGATTTATTAAACTTATTAATAAGGGACCCAGCAGAATGATAAAATCAGTTCAAAAGAGAATTTAAGAAACTAGATTTTTACAATGAATGGGGGAAAAGTAATGCTGAAATAAAGTTGCTAAGTTAGATAAAGGTATGCAATGATTAAAATCCTACAAGGATACTAAGACCATAACCTTCTGGTTTACCTTTTCCACCAAACAAAAAAGAAAATCACTGTGCCAGATCAAGCTTTAAAGAATTACAAAGTCTCTGGGTTCTAATGAATTATACCAACAAGCTTAAATTCCCTGAGTCAGTTGCCACTTGTTAGGAAATCTTTTTAGCATGACGTGAATCACTTTTTGCCTTATTTCTAAGTTTCGTATACTTTTCCTTAACATGGGCTACTCGTAGCCCTGAAAATTCACATTGAAGGAGGATTCAGTACTTGGTTGTACAGAAAAAAGAAAGAGAAAGAAGAGAAGGAAAGAAGGAAGGAAGGAGAAAGAAAACCAATTGAGACCCACAAAGCATAGACGAGTGAGGAAGATTTTACTAAGGATTTTGCAGTAAGATGGAAGATGGAAGACAGAGTTACATAGCAAAATTTCAACTTTGAAATCCTGTTAGATCTCTTGCTCACCAAAATTGTCTTAGCTACACTTTCTCCCTTGGCTCTCCCCAATACTTTCTCTATCTCTTCTTTTTTTTTCTCGTGAAAAGAAATATACTTCATTGTTGCATCCTCACACCTGCACCCCCTAAGCAAAAAGAGAACGTTTTACACATTAAGATCCAAAATGCATGATGAATTCCAAATAAAATTTTTTTTTGCTCTTTTTATTCTCACCACTGGTCAGAACTGACCTATCTTACTCCCCCAAAAAAAACATGAAGATCAGATAAACAGGCTTGTTTACAATCATTATTTCATGAACACGGACACAGCATTCCATGCTTCCACATAATCTATAATCCTTATTATAAGGTAGGTAGGTATTACTATCACCATGTAATAAACTAAGTGACTGAGTCTCAAAGAGGTTGACATCTTACCAGTCATAATAAATAGCAAGGCTCCGATTGAGATGCAGGCTTCAAATTCCAAATCTGAAGCTGATTTCTTATAGCTCAGCTCAGAGGTTATAACACTTTTGTTCTGCTAGTAAATCTATGAATTGGTACTCAATCTAAGGTACTACTTAGAAATCACTATTTGTTCTACTCCAGGATTTCTCAATGTTGGCACCTCTGACATTCTTTTTTGCAGGAGGCTGTCCTGTGCACTGCAGGATGTTTAGCAGCATCTCTGGCTTCTGCCCACTTGACGCCAGTAGCAACCCCCAACCCCACCCCAGCACAAACCTTTTCTCACCCCTAGTCATAACAAAATCAGCCCCAGTTGGGAACCACTGCTTCACTCTATGCTGAATTCCTTTGGAATTTCCATCCTCTGTGTTCCCTTCAGCCTGTGAGAACATATGGAGGGAGAGCCCTGAAAACCTTCTGCCTATACCCTCTATTTGGTCTCCCTGGATTTCCTGTAGGCCCCTTGCCTACAGTAACTGACATTCTCACTGTGAACCTTTGTCTGTTCTTGGAGGATGTCCAAAACCTACTCACATCAGTTTGATTCTGTATGCTAGCTCACCCACCCTGCCTGAGTCAGTGGCTATTCACGACTAGGAGTTAAAATTGAATTGGCTGCCCAAGAAATGATTTACTGGAGGCTTCTGGAAATGTCTCCCACAACTGGATTAACTATTTGATTAATTCGGTCCATCACTTTGTTGGGAAGGAAATAGCCACTTAATTTATTTATTCACTTAATTTATTCAACTGAATAATTTATTTAAATGTATTTATTTAACTGATTCTGGTACTGAGATGACTTGGTTTTTGACTAAACTGAACAGTTAAAAGGATCAGATTAGTTGTGCATTTAGATTCAGGCTGAATGCAGCTACTCTCTCAGTACAAATTATTTCATATTCTTTATTTCCCCAGAGAATGTAGCTTGCTTAATAAATAATCACAATTTTTAGAGGCTGTTTCTAACTATTCCTTTTTTTCTTTTTGTTGCAGAGAGCAGAAAACAATTTTTTTTTCTTAAATTTCAAAACTTGCTTTTAAAAAAATGTTTAGAGAGCCATTGTGTGCTTGCATGACAGTACCTTTCAAGCAAGGGAGAGTGTCATTCACTAGTGTGTACATAGAACTCAGTATAATAAATACGTGTCATTATACATCCATGGTGGATTTCCTGTGTGATGGAGGAGAGAATAAGGGGAGACAGACCAGAGGGTTCTCTTCACACTAGATTTCTTAGGACGCTCGTAAAAAGGATTTACTGTATTTTGATTAATCCATCCTTCATCCACCTTGAGTGTCTCCATGGCAACCGGATATTTGTTTCCAAAAGATGGGCTTTCAGACTATGGAAGGTTCATTCAGCTCCATACAAAACCCCCTGTATTCCTAAGAACCACATCTTTAAAATTCAGCGTGCATATTTAACCACTCCCAAACCCTTGTCTGTGTTACTGAGGCCAATGCTATGATCATTTTATCAATGACAAGACATGATCAATTTTTGAAGCATTTTCTCAGAGTCAACACAGACTTCTGTTTTGCCTCTATTTCTCAAAAACATTAACTATTTTAAGCTTAGCCTAAAGGAAGCCAGCTAAGCAGTCATTATGTTGCTGTTTAAAAAAAGACACCTTGTCAAATGTTGCTTAAAGCATGTCAGGGCATAGGTCTGTAG
>CAUYSK010116781.1:0-38420 GCA_963575035.1 Avahi laniger | reverse complement strand
CAACACTCCACTGACAAAACTGGATAGGTCATCCAAGCAGAAAATAAATACAGAAACACTGGACTTAAATGCAACTGTAGAACAATTGGGCCTAACAGACATTTATAGAACATTTTACCCCAAAACTACTGAATATACATTCTTCTCATCAGCACATGGAACATTCTCCAAGATTTATCAGATCTTGGGCCACAAAACATGTCTCAACAGATTAAAAAAAATAGAAATCATACCATGTATGTTCTCAGACCACAGTGGAATAAAATACTAGAATCAACTCCAAGAGAAATACTCAATTCTACACAAAGTCATGGAAATGAAATCATCTACTGCTCAACAATTATTGAGTAAATAATGAAATTAAGATGGAAATCAAAAGATTCCTCAAACTGAATGATAAAGAGGACACAAGCTATCAAAATCTATGGAATTCAGCAAAAGCAGTCCCACAGGTAAAATTCATAGCTTTAAATGCCTACATCAAAAAGACAGAAGGATTACAAATTAACAATCTAATGACATGTTTCAAGGAATTAGAAAAGGAAAAGCAAACAAAACCGAAAGCCAGCAGCAGAGAAGAAATAACTATTGTTAGAGCAGAACTAAATGAAATGGAAAACAAAAACAATACAAAGGATCAATTAAAAAAAGTTGCTTCTTTGAAAAGATAAACAAAATTGATAGACTTCTTGCTAGATTAACCAGGAATAGAAAAGAGAGGACCTTAATAACTTCAATCAGAAATGAAAAAGGAGATATTACAACTTATGCCACAGAAATACAAAATATCATCTGTGAATACTATGAAAATCTCTACACACATAAACTCAAAAATGTAGAGGAAATGGACAAATTCCCAGAAATACACAATCTCCCAAGACTCAATCAGGAAGAAATAGAACTCTGGAACAGACCAATAATGAGCAAAGAGACTGAAGCAGTAATAAGAAAACTTCCATTGGATAAAAACCCCAACTAGAAGGATTCATAGCCAAATTTTACCAGACCTACAAAGAAGAGCTGGTAACCATCCTCTAGAAATTATTCCATAACATCAAGAAGGAAGGAATCCTCCTCGACTCATTCTATGAAGCCAGTATCATCTTGATAGCAAAGCCAGGAAAGGAAAAAACAAAAAAAGAAAACTACAGACCAATATCCCTTATGAATATAGATGCAAAAATCCTCAACAAAGTACTAGCAAAGCAAATTCAACAGCACATCAAAAAAATAATCCACCATAACCAAGTGGGCTTCATCCCAGGGATGTAAGGATGGTTCTACATATGTAAATTGATAAATGTAATTTGCCACATAAACAGAAGTAAAAACAAAGCTGATATGATCATTTCAATAAATGCAGAAAAAGCACTCAACAAAATTCAACATTCTTTCATAATAAAAACTCTCAACAAACTAGGCATAGAAGGAACATAGCTCAATATTATGAAAGCCATATGTGACAAACCCACAGCCAACATCATACTGAATGGGGAAAGATTGAAAGCATTTCCCCTAAGAACTGGGACAAGACAAGGGTGCCCACTATCACCACTTCTATTCACCATAGTGCAGGAAGTCCTGACCAGAGCAATCAGATAAGAGAAAGAAATTAAGGGTATCCAAATTAAGAAAGAGGAGGTCAAATTATTGCTTTTTGCTGATGATCTGATCTTATATCTAGGAACCTTCAAAGACTCCACCAAGAGACTCCTGGAATTGATAAGTAAATTCAGCAAAGGCTCAGGTTACAAAATCAATGCACACAAATCACTAGCATCTCTATACACCAATAACAGTCAAACTAAGAGTCAAATCAAAGACTCAATACCATTCACAATAGCTACAAAGAAAATGAAATACCTAGGAATACCTACTTAACCAAGGAGGTGAAAGATCTCTATAAAGAGAATTATGAAAACACTGAGGAAAGAAATTGCAGATGATACAAACAAATGGAAAAACATATCATGCTCATGGATCAGTAGAATCAACATTGTTAAAATGTCCATACTACCCAAAGTGATTTACAGATTCAATGAAATATCCATCAAAATACCAACATCATATGTCACAGATCTAAAAAAAATAATTCTATGTCTCATTTGGAACCAGAAAAGAGCCCAAATAGCCAAAGCAATCTTAAGCAAAAAGAACAAATCTGGAGGCATCACATTACCAGACTTCACACTATACTACAAGGCTATAGTGACAAAAACAAAATGATATTGGCACAAAAATGGAGACATAGACAAATGGAACAGAATAGAGAACACAGATATAAAACCATCCACATACAGCCAACTGATCTTTGACAAAGCAGACAACAATAAACACTGGGGAAAAGAAACCTATTCAATAAACAGTGCTGGGAAAATTGGATAGCCACATGCAGAAGAATGAAATAGGATCCATATCTCTCACCACTCACAAAAGTTAATTCGAGGCGGATAAAAGGCTTAAATGTAAAGCATGAAACCATAAGAATTCTAGAAGATAATGTTGGAAAAAATAAATAAATGGTGCTTGATTAAATTACAAAGCTTCCACACAGCTAAGGAAATAATCAACAGAGCAAATAGACAACTTTATAGAATGGGAGAAAATATTTGCAAGCTATACATCCAATAAAGGACTAATAACCAGAATCTATAAAGAACTCAAGCAAATCAGCAAGAGAAAACAAACAACCTCATCAAAAAGACAAAAGACATCAACAAAATATTTTCAAAAGAACATAGACAAATAGCCAATAAACACATGAAAAAATGCTCATTGTCACTAATCATCAGGGAGATGCAAATTAAAATCACAATGAGATATCACCTTACCTCAATTAGAATGGCTTTTATTAAAAAGTCCAAAAACATTAGAGACTGGCACGGATGCGTAGAGAAAGGAATGCTTATACAATGTTGGTGGGACTACAAATTAGTACAGCCTCTATGGAAAACAGTATGGAGATTCCTCAAAGAACCAAAAGCAGATCCATCATTTGATCCAGCAATCCCATTACTGGATATTTACCCAAAGGAAAAGAAGGACAGTTTTTCAAAAAGACACCTGCACCCAAATGTTATTGCTGTATGATTCACCATTGCAAAAATGTGGAATCAATCCAAGTACCCATCCATTCACGAGTGGATTAACAAAATGTGGTGTCTATACATACCAAGGAATACTGCTCAGCCATGAGCAAGGATGAATTAATGCCTTTTGCAACAATTTGTATGAAACTAGAGACCATTATCCTAAGTGAAGTATCTAAAGAATGGAAAAAAAAAAACATCACATGTACTCACTATAAAATTGGAACTAACTGATGAGCACACATGCACGCAGAGGGAAGTAAAACTCAGTGGAAATCAAGCAGGGGGTAGGGAGAGGAGGAGATAGGCAAAAACCTACCTAACAGGTACAATGAACATTATCTGGGTGAAGGGCACACTTTTAACCATGATTCAAGTAACCAAAAACACATGTAACCCTGTTAATATTTTGAAATTAAAAACAAACAATATTGGATCCTGAGCCTTACTGCAGACAATTAAATGAGAAATATCTGGGTAGATCCCAGGCATTAATATCTTTACTCACTCTCCGCATGCAATTCTAAGGTGCAATCAGATCTGAGAAACATTGGCCTAAATCCCACCTTTCCTTAAAGATAGAGATTAGTTTGCCCTCCTTGATTTCCTCAACCAGAAAGAATACATATCACTGATTGATTCTCAAAGGTCCTAGTGCTTCCACCAAAAAAAACACTCAGGAAACCTCAGACCAAGTCCTCTTTCCCAGACACCCAATGAGGAGGACAACATAACAGGAGCATCAACACCCCACAGCCCCGACATATACCTGGAAGGTTTCTTTCCTCTGTGCTGATAAAAGACAAGGGCCAATCAGCCAGGTTTGGTGATGCTAGAAAACTTAAAAAGCCATGGTCAATGCAAATACAGTCTGACTCTTGGACTAATTCTACATTTTTGGCAGCCTCTGGCTTACTTCAAAGTACCCGTGCTCATAATTGGAGTCCAGTAGTTATCTGGACCCAAATGAGAAGTATGTTTCACTTCACAGGACTGGAATCTTTAGGAAGCAACAGACATTGACCTAGATTTCCTCCTGCTAGGCTTCCGTCTTTGGGGCATATTCCCGCCCAGTGCAGGTGCAGAGTCCCATCTAACAAGGCAAGCTGGCCCCCGAGCATCCCACAACAGACATTCTTAGGCACTGACGACCGCTGCCTGGCTGGGAGATGTGGCTCAGTCTTGATTAAAGTTGTCATTTATTTTCCTTTGTCTGAGTGAGCCCATTCAGCCAACACTAATCCATTTGTCCAAAGGATTCTAACCTAATCGCCAGCACTTGCGGCCAAAGCCTCTAATACTCTGACCCACCTCTGTAATTGTCCTGACCAATATATCTGCCTCCTCTCACTGGCGGCTGGGGCCAGGCCAGGCTCCAAGCTCTACCTCACAATGAGATTAATCAAGAACATCAGAGTAGAGGACATGCAGACTGGAAACTTTTTATACGCTAGGGGGAAAAAGCCAGACTCTGAGCAAAGACGACATCAGCTTCCAAATAATTGTTCCTCAGGGTGGGTGTGGGATGCTTTGCTCAGAAGATGGCATGTTCTCCAAGGCTCCACGGGGTGGGGGTGGGGGTGGGGGTGCTCCAAATATTACTCAGGACCTGCTGCTTCAGAGGAAACAAGAGCTTTCTCACCAATAGAAAAATCCAGACCTCAGGCCCATTTGGGCATCCAATTTCAGAGTGGCACAGACCTTCCTAAAAGGACTTCGGCATCATAAATCTTGCCCCTGGATCTCAAGCTGTGTTTTCAGGAAGCAGTGACACTCGGTGCTGCTGTCCCTCAACTGCCTCCCAAACATGTTGGCCCTGAGCCTGACGGGTGAGATCAGACCACTTGGTCCCCTTCTGCCCCATATCTCCAAGGGTCACGATTTTACGTGTCACTTCAAGAACTCCTCTGGTCTCCACTGCTAATTAAGCTGGCTGTTCTCCCTTCTCTGTGGGGGCCAGTGTGCAGTGGCTGCAAACGGCAGCCTCCTCAGTGGCGTACATAGCCTGTTGCTGGCGCAGGTTACCCCAAAGGACCTTGGAGACAGATCTTCCCAGTGGATGTTCATGTCTCTGACCTCAGGCCGTCCCCACCCTAGGCTCCAGACAGGCATGTGGGGGGCCTTTGGAGATCCCCAGGGCAGGTGGCCAGGGTGCATGTCGGCCAAGTTTGTCACATCCATCCCCACCAGCTGCAGAACAAGGAGCTTGTGATCCGAGCCCGCAGGGGCCAGCTTCCAGTTCCCTGATTGCCAGACAATCCTCATCTCCAAGAAAGGGGGTTTGCCAGTTTAATGCGGATGAATCTGAAGATATGGCCGAGAAATAGTTCATTCCGATGGCCATGGGGTCAAATATGTCCCCAGTCGCAGCCCCTAGACAAGGGGCAGGCCCCACTCGCATAAGCGCTTCTGCAGCACTGCTCCTCCCTACTGGGGCCCTCCGATAAATTCTACTCATTGTCACAAAAAGAGAACTCCTCTAGTCAATTTTACCCTCTCTGTCCTCATTTTGAACAAACTTGGAAGGGGAGCGGGAGTGCCTCCCCAGCCTGTGCTCACAGAGGGCCCCCCACCAACTCCGCAGCTACAGGAGAGGGAGCTGCTTCTCCAGGAGAGGCGGAGCTTAGCCCATAAAGCCCCCAACACTAGCCGCAGTCCAGTCGCTCATTCCGCCACGTTTGCTTAGTGTCTGCTACGGTGAGTTTTTACAACAGCAGGTACTAAACTGTACGCTTTAAGGCTAGGGTCCCCAACTCCCAGTCCAAGGAGGGGACCTCAGAGCTCCGCCACACCCTCCCCCGGCTCCCCACCCACTCCACACCCCTGTCTGTGGAAAAATTGTCTTCCATGAAACTGGTCCCTGGTGCCAAAAAGGTTGGGGACCGCTGCTCTGAGGGATGTGAAGTTGAGCAAGAAGGAGCCCACCTCCGGGAGCTTCTGCTCTAACAGAGGGTGGGGAGAGTGACGACTCCAAGGAGTCCTGTGCTTGGGTATCAACAGCCAGTGAGGTGATGATCTTCAGGCAGCACTGATCTAAGATGAAATCCCATCGCCTCATGTAGGTCAGTTACAAAAGGAGAAATTCCTCACCCTGATTCAGTCTCGGAATGAATTCGGAAGTGATTTTTTTTCACCTTTATCACATGCTGTCTCAGAAGGCAGCCTCTCACCGCTCCTCTTCCTGCCAGCTGCCCCTGATCTTGTGTACTGTCCCCTCGGGTGACTGGTGTGGCTTTTTGTGTGGCTGTCCTCCCCATGGTCAGGGTGCTTTCCTTCTTTAAGAGGAGGGCAAGCTTAGGAGCTCCACATAAGAGTGTGTTCCCGCAGGCTCCTCCCATAGTGTGCTGTGTAAGGCAGAGTGAGGCAAAACCCAAATAAACTGGGAGACTTAGCACCCTTCTCCCCGCCCTCAAAATGTTTTACTTGGAATAAAGGTTAATTAAAGGCAAAAAAGCAGAAGATGTTCTTATATAAACTTTCCAGCAAAGTGCCCAACTCTCCTTTTTACCTTGCCCATAGAAATTCAGTCAAGAAGAGACCATCTTCCATTACCACATGCCCTGCATTCTGTCCTCTTGCATCCTCTCCATTTTTAATCTGAATCTCTTTTCTAGGAGAAGGTTTTGCTTGGACATCCTCCAATCCTGCATCAGCGTCTGCCTGTTTCAGTGCATCTTCCTTTCTCAATCAGCCTATGTGGGCAGCTCTTGAACCAGGGTTCTTGACCTTGGCTGCACATTAGTGCTCTAAGTACTGCTCCCTGGGTCCCACCCCCAGGACTGTGATCCAATTGGCTTGGGGTGGGCCTGGGTATTCCACGTTTAAAGATTCCAGGTGATTCTAATGTACAGGGAGGCTGAGAACCACTGGTAAAGGGCTGTGACTATGGTTTCTTCTTGCCACACTTTCTCTTCCTCTTTGTATTCCATGTGCTCTTTAGTCATTTTTGCACATGATTATAAAGAAAGAACTGAAGCCAGGGCAATAGTTTTGTTCTAGAAGCTAAACATTACAGCATCAAAAGATTTAACTCCCTGGTTTTAGGCCAGTGCTCAGGGACCTCTGGTTCCTGACTCAAATTTTAACCTCAGTGTCACCAGATTCCAGGAGAAGTTGTGCCCATATTTCCGCTTACGGTTGTGAAAACACAAGCACACCTTTGTATCCTAAAAACTCACACTATGGGGCTGTTGTTCCATATAAGTCTGAGGCATGTATGGCACCCTGCGGGTGTCTTTTTCCATTTCTTTTTGTCTCTACTTCCCTCTGCCCCTCAGTTCTTCTACCTTAAAAAACAACTGAGTGTATTATAAAATAGAACTAAAATACGTTGCCTTTTCATATTTATTTGATACAATTTTTGATCCTCACTCTTATTCTTTTAAAGATACATTTCTCCCTGAAAGAAAAATAAATGAATTGCTACTTAAGTGGCTTGCTTCCAGTTTGGAAAGGCAGGACACAGTGGAGAGAGTACTGTACTAGGAGTCACCAAGACTGGAGTTCCATCCCAATCATTCACTAGTAATGTGTCCTGAGACGTAAACCACTGTTCCTCCCTCCCTTCTCTCAATTATAAAGTGGAGGATGACCTCTTCACAGCCCATATTCACAGCCCATATCCAGGGGTTCTTATGAGAAAATAAGCCAGCATTTGTGAATATTGTTTGAGAAAGAAAAGGTAAGCTATGTTTCCTTTCAATGGGGTAGACTGTGAATTTGAATCTTTCTGTGAAAGAAATTTTTCTGTGCTCATCCCCTAAGCTATCATTTTGATTTTTTTGGAAACCTTGTTTGCATTCATGTGATCAGAGATCTGGATGGTCTATAGGAGGCTTTTCTTTTTCTGGAAAGGTTGTTCTCTGGTCCGTCTGCTGCTTTCTGGAAGTTCAATTTCAGAAGAAAGCCCTGGTGAGGTTCCATCTCGACATCTGCAAATCACATCCACAGGGAAAATGTGACTCACCCGAGTTACTGTGTTAAGTTTTCATGGATATTATTCAGGGAGTAGGTGTTGTCATTGGGCCAAGTCACTTGAAATCATCATGACATCAGCCCTGTCACTGAAAAACTGACTATGCACCCACAGGAAACAGGAGGAAGGATGGGTGATGGGGCACAAGGCTACTCTGAGACTGGCCACTTTTCTAGCCCTCCTGAAGTACGGAGGTAATGCAGTCAAGTAACAAGGCAGAGTGCCTGGCGTGCGGTGGGAGAGCAGTGAAGGGTCACCCACCAGCTGCAGTGCTTTTGCGAATAACCCTACACAAAATACACCAGCTAAGATGACTCAAGTCCTTGTGGAATGAGGGACACGAACAGATCACAGTGTGAGCAGCCTGGGTAGTAAGTGCATGAAATACTCACTGCCCACTCCCTTTCTTGGCCCTGTCTCGCACCACTAATTGCTCATTGCACAGATTGCAGATGACCCTGGGTGCAACGCCACAATCCCTCACGACCTGGTTTAAACAGCTGCACCCTATCAATCCGAGATGTCAATTGCTATGTAACTGTCGAACATTCCCAGCATGAAGATTTCAGTAACCTAATCAATGCACGCTTGGCACTTGGTCAGACACTCAAGCCACATGATTATAGTTGGCATATTCTTCCTCCTCATCGTCATTGTCAGTGTCATCATTGTACATGTCAGCATAAAGCAAATTTGAGCTAGTTTCATCAAAACTTTAGTTTTGATGTAGGACTGCACCAGGTTGTGGGGCCCTCATTCCATGTTTTGGATCACCCACCCAAAACCTCAGTCTCAGTGGCTAACCCTGTTTCCTAATGATTTTGGCACAATCTTTTCCTTTATTTTCCCTCCACTTCCAATCACAAATGAACATATTTCAAAAAAAGGAAAAGAAGCCATGTGCATTGCCCCTTTTAGTATAGGTTTTCTCTCACTTATTAGAGTGGGGTGATCCCACAAATCCAGTTCAGAATCATAATGAATTACTGACTCCATGAGAATGGACTGCTGACATTGAGGTGGATTCCAGGGGAAAACATCTGGCAGGAAGAAGTCCTACAATAAATTGCAAAGGAACTCAGCCAAAGAGAAAAGTTAAAGGGACGCTCAAGGTGGAACATGCTCAATAGTGAAAGGAGCTCATTATCTTTTGATTTCTCCTTCTCCTCTTTGACCAGTAGCTTGGAAAGGAGCACTTACCCAGGTCCACGGAGCCTCCTCCTCTTGGCTTGGTGGCCTCAGTCCCGGGAGGCTGGGCTGCTCCAGAGTCAGCAGCTAAGTGTGCAGATGAGGGCTCCTGAGGGGCTCTCCGGCCCTCGAGAAAGCAGGGGACCCGGCACCACCTCCTGGAGTGCTGAGCTCTTCTAAGGCAGCTTAGCAGGCCCTAGATGATGCAGCCATCAAAGCTGGGGGGCCAGACACGTGGAAGAAGATTGGTGGGAATCCATCTCCGTGGCAGCCTGATAAAGACATCTCAGTCTCAACTCATGCCAAGGCTTCTCCCCCAAACAAGTCAGAAGAGAGTATGTTGTTATGGTGGAGGTGGATGGAGACAGAGGACAAGGTAAAACTTTAAATAAATAGAATGAATAGAATAAAGATCCTAAGTTTGAATAGTATAATAATAATAAATAAATAAGATAAAAACCCTGAATTTGATTGTAAATCATCACTTCTAATTATCCCCTGAATTCAGTGCTAGAGAGAAATAATGGAGCCAGTCAAATTAGAGAAACCCAAGAGGCTTTGCTCCATCAGTAAACACATGCTGCTGTTTGCAAATGAGTGAACTCCCCAGGGAGCGCTCTGTGAGCTTCCCACTGGATGGCCAAGATAACCTGGAGCTGACCCACCAGGAGTGCCAACTCCGTGTGCTGTCAGAATGTGCACAGGACAGGCAGCTCGATCCAACTCAAAACATAAGGTTATGAAGGAACCTTATAAGACTCAAATTCAGATGCACCTTTTAGCTCCTGGTCTCAGCAATCGCCATGTCCAGCAAAGATTCCTAGGACAGGGAACCTCTACAGCCAGAAAAATCAGAGAGGCCAGACATTATCCCAATTTCACGAGTAGCGTGAGAAGATTGACCAAGAAGCAGGTTGTGAGTAGACTACCACCTATCAAGTTCGTTCCCCTGGCTATCTGAGAGATGGCCGTGAGCGGGGAACTTGAATGCCCTGAGTTTGCTATCAAGAGCTGCCCACGTGGGAGTGTTGAACTCAGACTCTGAAATCCTAGGCCAAAAGGCACCAGTACCCCCCAAGCCAGCTTCAGCAGGCTCTGTGTTCTAGATGTCATGGAAAGCAAGGCTGTGGGTGCAAGAAGAAAGGAACTAAAATGACCTGTCTTGTGACCTGGCCGAGATCCCCACTTAGATTTACATTTCAGATGCAGGCAAGGTGGACACAGAGTACGGAAGGGAGGAACAAAGCTGATGAGAAGGGGTGGAAATGCCTGACATCTGCTCACTCCCGAGCAAAGGAGTTTGGCTCTGTAATTAGTTCCACTTCCCTGAGGAGGAACAGTAACACATCCTGACACAGCCCGGGTCCTACAATCACACTGTACCGCAGGCAGCACTGGCGGCCTCTGCCTCTTCTGGTTCCTCAGGAACGCTGCAGCGCTCCCAGTAATGAACACTGTTGTAGAGAAACCTCCCACCCAAAGGGTAGGGAAATAGTATTTCCAAACAGTAAGGAAATGTCTGTCTCCCTGACCAGGATTGCACACTAATCTGAACAGACTTTCTAATTCTGCTGCTCTTTGATGTCACTTCCTGAAGGAAGCCTTCCCGCAATCTCACCTCGGCCTCCCTGTCACCTTCCCACTACAGTGGTGCCTTTCCCTGGCGCTCTGGTTGTGCGTCTGCCCATTACGCTGTGAGATTGCTGAGGAGGAAGCCTCACCTTGCTCCCAACATGTCCCCCGGGTCTAGCTCGGGGCCAGGCCCATGCCTTGTTCAGTAAATGTTTCTGGAAAGGAAAAGGGGAATAGAAGGACCAAGTTGTCCACATTTACCTGGGACTTTCCTGGCTTGAGCACTGCAAGGCCCATGTCCTGGGAACCCCCTAGACTTGGGCAAACTGAGACAACTGGTTACCCTGGTCAGAAGGCGGGAGGGGGAGACAAGAAAGAGGGAGGAAGGAGCCAATTCAATTAGGCCCAAGTGGGCCTGGGGCAGAACCCTCGTGTGCTCCGAGGAGCTTGTGGCTGAGTAGAGGTGAGCTCCTGGGGACAGCGAGGAGATTCAGGAACTCATCCCCATGAAGAAGCAAAGCGAAATGGCTCAGACCTTACCCTGACATAATTGAATCCTGACTATAGAATTATTATGTTCGTTTGGGAAACATCTGTTGAGAACCTGCCTTTTGTCGACTCTGTGCTAGATACTGAGAGTATAGAAGAACAAGAACAGGTCTTGCCTTCCTGGAGTCCAGAGGAAGCAGAATGTGCTGAGGAAATGTTCCTTGCACTTCCTGTTTCATGCATGTGAGTAAAACTCTGCACACACAGCGATGCGCAAAAATGTACCGGGCAGTGTGTCTGCCAGGTGGTGCTTGCTGTCTGCCTGGGGAGTCCTAGGGGACAAAGTGTCACAGCCTCCACCGTAGGCCTTCGCCCCAAAGCCCATGTCTATGGAACCCATGGTGGAAGAGGGTATTGGTTTATTTGTTTTTAAAAACACGTAGGCCTTCTGGTGGGCTGCTGAAAGGATCACCAGGCCCCTGGCTTAAATTAGACTTGACATCATGGCCCGGCAGACGAGGGATGCCGGGGCCCCGCCCCAGCAGGAGGCCAGGGGAGAGGAAGGATGGGAGGTTTCCGCTGAGCTCAGGGCAGATGGAGCTAAGCCTCCAGATACTATCCCTGCCAGCTCCTGCCAGGCCCTCTGCTTCGAATGGCACAAGGGCCAGCGGCTAGGCAGCTGTCTCCTAGCCCAGAGACATGGCACAACCAGGGCTGCACAGCGGGACACAGGACTAGTGTCCTGCCTCGGTTTCACTTTACTCCTGATTTGCCATTCTCAGCAAAGGGGCCCTGGCCCAACAAGAACTGTTTTCATGACTTTCTATTATGTTATGGCTGGCCGAATAGAGACTTGTAGATGCTGAGTGGAAATGACCATCTATATCTTGGCTGGTTTCTACTCTATCCTTAGGTTCAGCTTCCATAGATCTGATGCTGTGTCTGTCTCTTAATAACTGCTTTCTCTGCTAAACTCTCACCCCAGCCCTACCCACTATAGTACATTGAGGAAATGTATTGTCATCACAAAGAGAAACATCCTCTTTCTGAGTTGTTTCAAAACTCAAAAATGTTGTAGAAGGCACTTTGTTTTGAAGATCAGAGGGAAACAGACATCAATGAAGTCTTCTCAGAATTAAGATTAAATCACCAAGGCTATAAATGAAGTCTCTCCTTCTCTGACCTGTTTATAGAATATCTCTTCCCACTTTTTCCCTGGCCATAAACTGCGGGTATAACAGTAGAACAGGACTTGTTTTCTGCCTTCGGAGAGTTCTCACGGAATTGGAGCAGATTACTCTCAGAGGGCACAGACTGGAGCTCAGCGTCTAGCAAGCGGACTTGAAGGTAAAGACCTCCCTCCACCACCTGCCACTGTGTCCCACAGTAACAGTTACGCTCAGCACAGAGGGAAGTACCTTAGGGGAGCCAGGAAGGCGTCATCAGGAAGGCGTCACAGAGGAGATGATACCAACTTAGGATTTGGAAAATGAATAGGAGTGTACTATGCAGTTAAACTTTCACAAAAATTCACAGCAATCCATGATTAAGATAAGTCAAAAACATGAAAAAGCAGATTTATTTCAGGGATTTAATTTTTAGGATAAACAGAGGGATTCAACATGTATTTCAGCCAGGCCAGGATACCTCCTTCCACTGTGTACTTGGTATTCACGTCCAGACTCCTGCCCTTTGAGACGTGGTAAGATCCCACGTTCCCCATCTGTAATGGAGATAAGAATGTGAACTAACATTTTGTGGAAAGCTTTTCTAAATTAATGGTTAAGACAAAAAAGATTTTGGCTCCATTCAGAGTTAACTAGAAACTTCCATTAACCAAAATGCCCCCTTCCCCAGCCAGCTGGCTAATTGAGGTTTTGCCACCTGTGTCTTCTTGCTTTGCTTCCTTCCTTCCGGTTGCTCCCAGGCCCTCCTCTGACCCTGGCTTCCCTGCTCCTGTCTCTGCAGCCGCATTTTCTCTTCGCTCCTCTCCCGCCCTCTCAGCTGTCAGTGCTTGACTCAGCCCATGCTGTGTGGGAACCGGCGGGGAGCGCGTCAGTGACTTGGGCTCCAAGGAGACTCACTGTGGGTCACCCTGCGCTGGATGGGGTACACCTGTTGCCCCCAGCTGACCACTCTCACCAAAGCTATTTTTGTGGGTGAGGCTGTAATCTAGACTCCAGACAGAGCAGAGTATAAAAAGCAAGGCACACGGGGCGGATGGTCAGAGAGATTTATGTTTCTCAGGGAGGAGATTGGAACTTTGACAAGACACAGCTGGCTGAGGGAGTGAGCTGGAAGATTCAGCCCTGGGGTGAGGAAGAAGAGGAGGAGGGGGCCTTTAAAAAGCAGGTGGCTTCACTGTTGCTATAAATGAAAATGGTACGTTTTCCCTGAGCACAGATTACGAAAATGGTCTTTTATTAGACAGCTGTACCAACCCATAGGACAGCCCTAGAGGCTCTAGCTGGGGAACTTTCCCTTCAGTTCATAAACACGGTTGACTGCACCTCGCTGCAGCACCGGGAGTGTTTGTTATTTCTTTCTGCTCAAGGACTCTGCACAGGCCAGGAATGAGCAGCGTGTGGGGGTAGAAGGACAGAGACAGACCAGGGCTTTACCTCCAGTGCTGCCAGATTTAATTATCCTTGCCATTTGTGTGTTTATCTAAGAGTCATTCATCCTCCTTTTGAGGGGACTGAAAAAGGGAGCCAGGTCTTCTGCCTGGGGAGGTCAGGGGGGGGGGAGAAAGGTGCTGGGATGAGGCATAACTTGCAAAGACACCAGCGGTCTCCTCTCCATAAGGCAGAGCTGAATGTAATTGGTCTCTCTTCTCTTTAATTAACTGAAAAATCCCTTCTGAAATGGCAGGATGAAGTCGGCAGAAGACTGAAGAGCACTTCGCACCTGAGTAGTCACCTGCCTTCAAGCCACCTTGCTTTTAGAAAGCTGAACCCTGCATCTCATGGCAGGTTAGAGCAGTCCACTCAGCCAACATCCCTGGAAACATGGCGGCCTGAGTGGTTGAGGAGAAATCACAGAGTGAGTCAAACCTTACTGGCCAGGTCCCGACGCTAAACCAGGGGGTCCACTTTCACTTCCCAAGAAGGGGTAAAGAATAACAGCTAATACTTACTGAATACATACTATGTGCCAGGCACAGTGTTAAATGTTTTATATTCATTAACTCATATTGTTCTAACAACTCCAGGAAGTAGTTGTTATTTTTCAGATGAAGTCACCAAGACTTGCTCACAGAGACGCAGCTGTGCCAGGATTCAAACCCAGGTCGGTGGGAAGCCTGATGTTCTTAACTCCCACCCTACACTGCCTCCCTTCGTACTGCACTGCTCCCTTCCAAATACGCCCTGCTCCTCCCACTCTCATTTTATCCACTCATCCATCTTTCCAGACTTTCCCACAGACTTGTGACATTGCAGTACTGATCTTACTGCAAATGTCAGATTTCCTTGGTCAGATTTGCTTAGTGTGGGACTTTCTGCTAAGATATGTTAGAGATGTTACTACTGTGAAGAATGCAGGCAGAAGTTCTCTGTCATCTATCTCCCATGCACTGACAAGGAATGCTTAATGGCTACCTGGTGGAACCGCCTATTTTAGAAACTCGAGAGGACCAGGAGCCAATAAAAGGAGCCAAGACTCCCCCATCTAATAGGAGGCCCTCCAAGAGAAAGCAGTGTCGAGAAGCACATCATTCAAGAAGGATCCTACGGAACGAAGGCCTTTCTCAATCGTAAATTATGTGAATCCATTTCAGCCAAGTGAGGAAAATTGATTTCTCAACATAGGAGGATAGTTTTGACAGCGGCCTTGGAAAAAAAACTGGATCTTGGATACTCGATCAAATAAATCAACTTGAAGACCTAACTGGATTCCCTAAGCAAAGAGTATGCATCTTCTAAAACTTCCCTTCTCCCCCTCCTTGGGAGCGTAGGCCAACAACAACCCAGATGTTCCAGAAGCGGAACTCATAGGCACCTTGCGGTATATCCATTCCCAGGGAGAGTGAAAGGTGAGCACATTTGCTCCCCAGATGGCTGGTTCTGGCTGCTTACCAAGCCCTTTCCTAATTGCCCGGCCTTGGCTTGGAGAACGAGGGTGGAGGCTGCTGCTCTGAGAAATCCATTTGCCCTTTGGTTACAAAACATCTCCAAATGATTGATAACCCAGTCTCAGGGAAGAAGGAAATGTCACTAGCTCCTGAAATATAACCACCTTGAGGAGAAAATATTTCACACTTTCAGGAAGCCCCAAGTTACAGGGACATTAATTAGAACAGAAATGAAAGAGGATCAGATTCAGTTGCAGTTGTAGGGACTCGAGGCAGGCTGACAAAGGAGCCAGCATCCCATGTTAACAAGATGTGAAATTTACTCCCAGTAAACAGTGGCCTTTGTTTTCTCCACTGGCTACATGCCCCTAACACTGATCCAGGGGCCAGACCTCTTTCTCAGCAGATGGCATCCGCCAGCCTTAGGACATGGTGGACGCCCCTCAGTCTGCAGTTGCAAATGTTGCAGACCATGTTGACCGGGGCACATTCTGGCTCGGGACAGAGCCCAGTTCAGAGTCATTCTCTCTTGAGGAAGCCACCAGCCTTGGCCAGGCCAGATCAACAATTTTGTGCCCCCATTTTGTGACTTTTGACCACAATTTCATCTCTCTGGGCCTTTGATTCTTCTTGTATAAGAGGCAGGGATCACACTAGGTGTGTGTTTTCAAACTTTTATTAGCAGTGAAACCCATTTTGTAGACTAAATACAACAAGGCACCCAATAACACAGAAAACAAATACAAGGGGAGTTTCTTCAAGGTCAGTATGATGTAATGGTAAGGAGTTTTAGAATTCAAATTCCATGTCTGGTGCTTACCAGATGCGTGACTTTGGACAAGTTACTTATCCTCTGAGCCTTAGCCTTCTCATCCACAAAATAGGTATTATAATAATACCCACGACACAGAGCTAGGTAAGGATTAATGAGATAGTACATGCATGGCACTTAGCCCAGAAGGGTTTGATGAACATGTGCTACTCTGGTTCACTATTATCAGGTTGCAGCAGAGGTGGAGGCCCTGAGTCTCATACCCTCTGTCCTTCCTCATTCTTACTCCACCCTTTCTACAGTGCTAAAGAATTTTTGGGAGATCTCAGGGCCCACCTTGAAAACCACTGGGTAGATGACCACTGGGTATTTCTTAGACTCTCCTACGGTCAGGGTCCCACGAGGAGCTTGTTACATATCTAGATAACCAAGCATTGGCAGGTGTGGTTCAGGCCCCAGGGCTTTATGCTTAACAGGCTCACCAGGTGTTTTGTATCTTCAGGCACTTTGAAGGGACACTGGAAGATGATCCTGAAAGCCCCTTCAGATCTGATATACTTGGATTTCATCTCTTCTCTGCCTCAGCCAGGGGCAGGACCCATCCAGCAACCCCTATGGCCTCAAAGCCACCAGGACCGGCTGGTGAGGAAGTGGCCTATGCCCACCTCTGAGGGGCCTGCCCAGCCTGCTGGAACAGCTTGGGCCTGCCCTCTCCCTGACCTCCTGGACTCTGGATCCTGGCCTCTCACTCTGTCCTTTCAGCCTCAGCTGACTTTCCTGGCCCTCACCAAGTGCTTGCCCAGAATAAGGTCTTCACCTCCTCCTGGCCCGCCCTGTGCTGTTTTTGCCAGCATCCTGCTGGGACAATTTCACGGGAAGATGGCATCAGTACGTTAGAGTAAGAAATCTAAAGTGATGCTATTTTCTGCCTAATCTGTTTTCTCCCCATGGGTCAATTGGGCTGCATTTTTATTTTGAAATAAAAGAACTTAGGAATAAATGAGCAAACACCTTATTATTGAAAACCATCTCTACAGAAAATCCCATTGAGCAGCTCCAAGGTCAAAGCTATCTATTCTGCCTCATGCACAAAACAGCCGGCAGGGAGGATGGGAAATCATAGAATCATAAAAAGTTTGGGCAAAAGATACCGTCTTTTTTTCAATCGAATGTAAAAGTAAGAGTTCTCCCTGCAACCCAAATCTTTAAACTAAGAACATTTGTGTATTTAACAGAAACAACAATGATGGAGCGGAGTCGGCCGAGGTGGTCAGGAAAAAGCAACAGCAGCCCCGAGACTCATTCTTGGCTCTTTCCTTCTCTTTGATCCCAGATTTTCATTTTTCAAAAAGTGCCATCTGTTCTTCCTGTAACTTTTATGTTGAAGAAAAATCATTTTTGATTTTTGAAATTGTGTGTTTTCTTTTCCTCTCCCCCAGCCTGATCCCTCTGTCTGCACAGATGAGGGAAGGATTCAAAGGTGAGTTTCTATTAATACATCTGTGTGACTAACTCCCACCAGGAAAGGATGAGCCCTGTGACGCCAGGCTGTTAAGCAGAATTACAGGTAAGAGATGCCATGGGACTTGCTTTAGGTTGCCAAGAGACCTTTCTGTGCAGATGAAAATTCTCTCCATCTCTGCAGTGTAAATTCAGTAGCCACTAGCCATGTGTGGGTTACTCAGCCCTTGAAATGTGGCTAGTGCGACTGAAGAACTACCTTTTACAAATGTATTTCATTTTAATTAATTTAAATCTAAATTTAAATTCAAATAACCAAATATTACATATGTAACACAGTTTAGGGGATTAATTGTGCGTTGCGCAGTCGCTGGGGGACATTCAGGGCGATGAGCAGAGCTGGGCTTCTGTGGCAGCAGGCTCTGACTCCCTCCCTCCTCTCTCGGTCCTCTTTCTGTCTGGGGTCCTTCCACAAACCATCACCAAATCCCCAAATATCTCATGAAGCAGTTTCATCCAGCATATGGCCACAAAGCTTTTTTTTTTCCCTTAATGATTATAGCTTCCATCTACTGTTGTTATGTGGGCTCTCCTGATATAACTATACTCTTCAAGTCTTCCAGCATAAAAAAATTAGTTTCATCTAAGATGCTAACTCCAGTTCAAACCATGAAGCATTTTGTTGAGAAGAAACATGATGTCAAGTTTCAGCTCAGATAGAAGGAGTGCTACCATCCATTAGCAATGTCTGCCGTGGCTGCGAGCATAAGGGAAATGGTGGCACCAGTCCTTGTATTTACCAGCCCCACTGCCAATGGTTATAGCTTTGCCTCAGAAACCAGTGAGCTAATTCACTTCACTTATCCAGTGTATCCTGTACAAGCACTGCTGGGCCTATACACACGACCTCTTGGATTTTTCCCCTGGTGCCTGCCTGCCTTATCCAATCTATCATCATACCCCCACCCCCAGTATCTGTGACATTTTAAAGTCTCCTGGCAAGACACCACTAAAATATATAAGTAATTCATATAAAGTCTAACCTTTAGTTAAAGCAAAAGAAACTAGACCAATGAGATTGAATTAGAGAAAAAGAAATCAGCCTTCCCCAAGTTTGCCACTCTGTGCTGCAAAAACATAAAGAAATCCCCACTGCTTCTCTCCAAGTCAGTATTGTATAGGACTTTATGTTTTTAAAAAATGCTCAGTCATCAATGATTTCATCTGATACTCATGAACTGACAAGGGATCAGTATCATTTCATAGATAAAGAAATGGAGGCTCAGGGTAGACAAATATCCCTTGCTGATGGTCATGGGGTTAATTTTATGTGTAGGTTCTGCAATTATACAGGCAGTAGGAAAAATATAAAGACAAAATAAAAGGCAAATATTCTGTGCATGGAACAGGATTCCCTGGCTGAAGCTAAGGTGGAATCTAGCATTAGGGATCATGTCTGACTGAGTGGTAGGAGACCCTGCCAAGAGATGACCTGCATGAGGGTCATTTTTTTAAAAAAAAAGGGGAGAAGGCACATATCCGTCTGGGAGGAGTGCATGGTGTCCATGTCACATGTCAGCCCTGGAGCCAACTCCATGGTTCTGTGTCCAAGACTTACGGAGAGAGGGGCTCTAGGAAGAAACTCGGGAAAGGGCTCATCATGCTGTTTCTGAGTGCAGGTAATGAAGGGTGTCCAGAGTGCAGGAAGTGGGTGTTCTCCCCAGCTCTGTATGGAGCACACCAGAGCCCTAACCAGGTAAGGACTCCCTGGGACAAAGTATGGCTATGCAGCTCCAGGCTTTGCTGCTTGGCACTAGTAGCAGTGTCCTTAAGGTAAGAAGACTAGTCAGGGTCTGCCATGAGGCGTAAGCACATGAAAAGATGCTATTCCTTTGCCTCCTTCTCCATAAGTCTGTTGGAAGGGGATGTAGCCTGCCCCCAGATCCCATTTGCCACTGACATGGGACCCAACAGTAATGGTGACATATAGGCCTCACATGGGTTCACAAACAGTAGATGTCAAAGGAAGGCTAGAGGAGAACATAAGGATTTAGGTGAGATGGTGTGAGATGCTGCAGACACTCCCTGAGATAACAGGATGAGGCTTGAAAGTGCATTTGGGACTCAATGTCCTGCCTTAGTTGGGGTAGAGGCAGTAAAACTTGGGTTATTATTATTCATCTGACTTCTCTGTTACCAACAGGCTGGTGAGGCTTGGAGAAACTGGGTTACACAGTGGTATGGTCTGAATGTTTTGTCCCATCAAAATTCCTGTGTTGAAATCTGACTTTCATGGTAATAGCATAAAGAGGTGGGGCCTTTGAGAGCCTCAGGAGCCCTCAAGAATGGGATTAGTGCCCTTAGAAAAGAGAACTGAGGGAGATTCCTTGCCCGTTTCACCATGTAAGAATTCAGAAAGAAGGTGCCATCTCTGAAGCAGAGAGTGAGCCCTCAGCAGACACCAAATCTGTTGGCACCTTGATCCTGGACTTCTCAGCTTCCAGGACTGTGAGCAATAAATTTCTGTTGTTTATAAATTACTCAGTCTAAAGTATTTTGCTATAGCAGCCCGAATGGATTAAGATACATGATAATAAACAGAAAAATGAAAGTCTAAAGTTAATTTTAGAATGCCATCTAAGGTCTTATCAGAGGATCCTATCTGCTGCTGCTTGGGCTGCGTAATCAGACCTGAAACATGGTCTGAGGCAGAAGAAAGCAAGTGAAGGAAGTAGGGACAAAGCACAGAACTTTTGCAAAATGCCCACTTGCTTGCAGAAATGATACCTTCTCAAAGAAAAACAGAAACAAACAAACAAACCTGGGTGTCTTAGCAGTGAGTCAAAGTGAGACCCTAGAGGAAAAAGCATCCACAAGGTCTGCTGTCTGGCTATCTGAGGGATGAAAAGTAGGTCACAGCAATGAACACCAGCCTGGACTCGGCCTTGTGACCCTCTGGTGCCCAGCTGAGGCCAGGAAGTCTGTCCTCATTGCTTCCAGGGAAGCTTGCAAGGCTCCAAACCCAGGATACTCAACAAATACTTTTTAGCTGATTACCTAATTTTAAATTTTCACGCATTTACATTTTTCAAGAAAATTTGGCAAAGGAAACCAAGTAACTATTTTTGATTTCTCTTTAGGTTACACTTTATTCTGCACAATTTTGAGCCAATACAGTAAGAATATATAATTACATATGGGGTTAGTTTTAGCAACTTTGCAGAAGATGAACATCCTGCCACTGGTATTCATGTTCTGATGCAGAAGACATGAAAAGGAGGTGTTAGTGAGCGGTTTGCAGTTCTAGACATTTTACCCTCAATCCATATTTGATTTTCTCTCCACCCATTTCCATGGTGGGATCTAGGGCAGTTTCTCCTGACTCATGGCTGCAGCAGCTCTGGAAAATTCCTTTCCTTCTGCGCCTCGGTGAATGCAGGAGAAGGAGAACTACTGTCCCAGTTGGACCAAGACATGAGCCTCTGGGGACGATGTCTAGGACAAGGGTGGAAAGAGGAGCTCTTGATTTGCTGCCACTTGATTCTTCACCCAAAGTAATAAATGGCCCCCTTTGAGACGGAGGCAACTCCCAGGAGAAACAGGAGCCACCCAGGAACTGCGCCCCTGGAACTCCCTGTGTCCTCAGCTTTTGACCCAACTCTCTAAATTTAAAAACTCTTCACTTTCATTTTATCCTATATATTTCTTCCTTTTATTTTATGGTGTTTACAATTCTTATGTTATTGTTAGCTTCACTTACTAACATGTTTTTAACTTTCGCCTCAGTAGCTCTTGGTTTTTATTTTAATCATGTATAGCTTTATTTTTAGGTTTTTAATCTCTACTGGAGTCCAGCCATTTATCTTATTTTAAATCTCATCTAGTTATATCTTGTCTTTTTAAAAAAGACTCTTCACATTCTTTTACTGGAATTTTAACTTTTCTTTCAACTTCTTCGATATAAACATTTCTGAAATTTTATTTTTTGAACTTGAGGACTTTTATTTCTCTCATTTTAAAAACTAACTTATTTTGGTTATTTTTTTTTCTTCCTGTATTTATATTGAAATTTTTTAAAAAGTTCCCTTATTGAAATGTCTTTTCTTGTTTAAAATGTGTAGCCTTAAGCCCATCTTAACCTTTAGGTCTTCTTTTATTACAGGACTTAAATCTTCTTTATTGCCTTTCGGTTCTTCTTTTATTTATTTATTTTATTTTCCATGATTTGTTTTTTCAGACGGTCAGCAGAAGATGTAGTTCTGGCGTGTTAATAATAGGGGAGCCCCAACACAGACAGGTTGAAGGTCATTTCCCCTCCAGCTGCTCCTGCAGGTTCCTAACAGAGAAGCTGACCCAGTGGAGGCTGGTTTGACAAAAATTCTCTCCTCACATGGCTGGAGGGAACTTTGGGTTAATCTCCACCCTGCCCCCAGGCAGTAAGTCTCATTGTACACAGGGAACCTTAGGAAAAATAAGCCATGGGCCTCTCCTGTGAAGAACTAGGGGTCATGGGATTGTGTCTGATTCTTAACTTCCTCAATCTTCTTTGCTCTGCCAGAGTTGAATAAAATGAATGCCTGGATCAACTCGCAGATCCTTACTGGGCTGATGAGATCCTGATTCTGGGAAAATTCCCTCCAAATCTCCTTTGAGTCCCTTTGGAGGAAGCCCCAAGGGAGACCGTCTTCCTCCTGAGGGTATCTGCCCCACTACTGCATCGTCAAACACTCTGGACTCAGCCCTGTTTTGGGAAACAGTATCTTCCTTAGACCTAGAGGCTGTAGAGACTGGCCATTCAAACTGCCCTTCTCTCTTGTCTAAATCCTCTGTCCTTGGTAGTGGCCGTTGGGGATTCTCCTCTGGCTCTTTTTCCGGTGACCTCGACTCTAGTAGAGTTTACCTGGTTCAGAAATCCGATGAGCCCCCTTAATTCTAGGAACTGTTTAAACTGTCCATAATTTGAAGTTGCTTAGCTCACTAGGTTTGGTGAGCCATCTAACTGGGAAAAGCCCAACCAAACTCTACTCTCAAAAACTTGAGCCAAAGTCCTCAACTATCTGAGAAATTAAGAGAATATGTACCCCAGTGAGAAAGCAGGTAAAGAATCGAATAATTTGGATATAAAGTGCTTTTAGCCCCTGGGATTCTCTGCTTAACCTGGGTAGAAATCATCCTGCTGAGAAATGTCCACAGGACCCATTTTGTTTGGGGATATTATTCTCTGGGGAGCCAAGAGCTGAAAAAAAAAATAGATAGAGAGAGAGATAGATAGATATACACATATATTTTTTTTGGTAAACATACCAGGTTTGCGTTTGCCGTGGTCCAATCTGCTTCTGCCCATGGCTCTGAGGAGCAAGCCGTGGTCCTCCTCCCCAGAAGAGTCCCCTACCTATATCTGAGGAGCAAGCAGATGGGCTGGGATGGGGATGGGATCAACAGAACTGGTGCTATAAACAGCTCTCGAGAGAAATGAAATCTTGTCTTTCCTAAAGCACTTGGTGCTGCCCTTCCCACGGCAGCTGCTCGTTAGGATGTGTTGTGTGGCACCATCGAACCAGCCTGCCCCGTCCCTTGCTGCCTCTGGAGGGCGAGTCAAGATGAAGACACAGCACAGCACCCACATCCGTGATGATGCTCAGCCTCCATGGGAAGCTCAAGGTTCTTCCAATTCTGAGCACTGGGGTAGGGAGAGAGACAAGGGGTGCAGGGAGGGACCAAAGCAGTATGCTCCAGACAAGTGCTCTGCCTGCCGCTCTCTGGGCAGTGCTTTCCCCGCGGTGCCTCCTTGCCCCAGCAAGCCAAGGGTGGACAGAGGGGAGGCTGTGTGCGCATCTGTGCCTGCCTTGGCTGTGAGACATGTAGGACTGTCTCCCTCATCAGTCAGCCCAACCCATCAGAGCGCCCAGCAGTACTATGTCCTGTGTTGGGTTTGGTGGCAAAGGTTTGTGGCAACAATGAGCATGCAGGTGCTTGGTCTCTCTCCCAGGGTGCTCTGCATTGGACTAGGAGGGAGAGTTGACAAAGGGTGGCAGGGTAAGCATTAGGGGTGGACAGTCTCAAATCTGGAAACAGACTGGCCAGTTTATCATGGCGACCTATAGAATTCAGTGCAGCCAATTGCACTGAGAGATGATATGGATGGCAGATTAAGATGGGTATTATTTCTGAGGGACAATATGCTCTTACAAAACCAAGATCTTTAAAAAAGTTAATATCCTGAATTGGAGGACCTATTCTGAAGGGGGAATAAATGTTTGGAGCAAAGATTTAGGCACAAGGAAGTTTATCACAATACTATAATACTAAAATAAAACAACAACTTAAATGCCAAGGAGTGGAAATTAAAGAGTAAAAATTAGAAATTAGTTGAATGCATTCTTTTTTCCTTTTCTTTCTTTCTTTTTTTCTTTCTTTCTTTTTCTTCTAATTTTTTTTTTTTGACAGTGTCTCACCCTGTCACTTGGGCTAGAGTGCGGTGACACAACCATAGCTCACTGCAGCCTCAAACTCCTGGGCTCAGCCTCCAGAGTAGCTGAGACTATCAGAGCTTGCCACCAGGCCCAGCTAATTTTTCTACTTTTCATAGAGACGGGAGTCTCGCTCTGTTGCACAGGCTGGTCTTGAACTCCTGGCCTCAAGTGATCCTCTGGCCTTGGCCTCCCAAAGTGCTAGGATTACAGGCATGAACCACCACACCTTGCCTAGTTGAGTACATTTCAGTATATTCAAATGATAGGGTATTTTGTAGTCATTACACATCAAGTTTTCACTGCTTATTGACACAGGAAGATGCTCTAGTATATTAGGTATCTTTAAAAAACAATTGATATTTACCATATTTCTCCATTTCTAATATACTAACCACTGCAAGAGGCACCAAAGGCTTAACAAAATCTTTTAGGAAGAAATAATAATAGCACGTTAAATATATATCACTTGTAAAATCCATCCCAATTTAAGAAACATTAGAAGACGAGAAATATGTGCCTTAGAATAGAAGAAATATACTATATCTCTGGGATTAATTACAATTTTTATTTTTACTCTTTTACTTTTTCGTATTTTTCTCCTCTTTAACAGTAAACATGATTGGGTTGAGGGAAACACCTGTCTGATGTTTTCTGCCCTGTGAAGGCAAGTAGCACCGAGGTTTCTCTGGGCCTGACTTGCTCTGTCCAGGGAGGCTGATGGAGGTTCCAGATTGGTGGGTTCAGGGGGTTGGAAAAGGCGCTGTGATTGTCTAGAGCCCCCAACCCCCGTCATTCCCCTTACCCTAGGGGAAGATTAGACAGAAGGGCTCTGCCCTGTGGGAGGAGAAGAGCATTGGAAGGGCTGCTGTTTAGGGGGTGAAGTTGAGTTTTAGGGTTCAATATTAGGAAGCCCACTTGCCTGCAGGTATAAGTAAACTCCATTCTGCCATATCAGCTTTATCAGGCACCAGGTACATTTCATTTGCCAAGTGCCCACTTTTTGTCTTATTTCTCAGTACAAAATCCAGGCATGGAAGAAGGGTGCTATTCATTGACCTTCCTCAAAACTCACAACAAATAGGTTGAATTTTACAGTCAGACAAAATAGTTGCACCGAGAAGAATCTTCCTGGGGAACGATGCTCCTGGCGCAGTGAGCTCTGCACGGGCTCCGGGGGTGGGAGATGCCCGAGAGACAGGAGCATAAGCAGGAACCCCTGGTCAGGCTTCCCCTCTCCTCTCTGTACTCCGGCGGCTCAGTTACAAGATGCCATGGGAGAAGAGTCTGCTTTTTCCTCTGCTTGCAGCATCTCTTGGTTGCTAAGCAGATCCCTTGGGTAACTATGTGGGCATAAAACCTTTGCAGAACTGCCAGGAATCTGCTTTACCCAATTGTCAAAGTGAAAAATGAAATCATTCCTCTCACCTGTCACTACTCTGCACAAAGCTTCCATTATTGAATGGTGATGGCCCAGAATATTATTCTCACCTACTTGTGGGAATATAAATGAGTTTTGCATATTTTAGTCCCGAGAGAGTGGGAGGGGAGGAAGGGGGCGTTGGGACCTCTCAGGCTGATACTCTTGTGAGTCAATGACTGGGGAGAAGCCAGTGGAACAAACCAGCAGTACTCTCTGCCCTTGACAAAGTGGTGCCTCAAGCAGGTGAAGACTTACCTGCTTTGGAGTCAGCGTTCCTTAGGCTCAGAGATGTCTGTCAGCCCCTCTGACACCAGCCCCCTGAATCAGAAGCTATGGGGGTGAGGCTAAGGAATGCTGCATTTTAAAGGGATTTCTTGGATGAGTCTTATGCACACTCTGTGCATTAAAGTTTGAAAAACACTGATTCTCTAACACAAATTCATATACAAATAAAAACAATAAAGTATTATGGGTATTAAGATAAATGTGCAGGAAGGCGTGAGACACCATTCGTTATAGGGTGGTCAGTTTGAGCTGAGAGCACAAGGAGAATGTTGCTGTGAACCTTGAGCAGTGAGGTGATGTTCTGTGTGTAGAGGAGGGAGGAGAGAAGAACATCCTAGGCAGAGAGAACTGCTAGCAGACACAGAGAGGAAGCCGGCCTGATGGGTTAAGAGTAGTAAGGGATGGTTACAGATTGAATGTATGGTGTCAGGAGGGGACAGAGGATGGACAGGGAGGACAGGGAAGCTAAGGAACCTAGACTCTACGCTGTGGCCAGTGAGTTGCTACAAGAGTATTTAGCAAGAGAGTGGCATGATCAGGTTTGCATGTTAGAAAGGCCAGTCTGAGGGGTAGTGCAGAAGATGGATTGGAAGAGGGCAAGACAGGAGGCAGGAAGACCGGCTGAAGGCTCTTCTAGCATCCCATGCGAGGCCCAGGCGAGATACAAGGGTGGCAGGAATGAAAGCCCTCGTCTTCCTTGGCCCTGATCCACTCTGCCTCTTGTGTACAGCATTGAACTTGCATGTCACAGCACTGTTCAAATAGCATATCTATTTATTTTTTAAAAATTAAAATGTATGGAACTTTTGATTAAGCATCAAATATGATGATGGTATCCTTCAAAAGACTTAAAAACAACATTTAAAATAATCTCACGAAACAAGCTGTGGTCTTAGGCAAGTCAATGAACCTGAAGCTTCTCAAAACAGGGGTATGATGATTACATAAAACCATGAGATTTAAAAAGTGTGTCTTCTAGGAGCGTACGATTTCTTTGAAGATTCAGGAGCATTATTTTTTTCTAGTTCAAATACAAATATCTTATACTGGAGTGGACCAGTTTGGACCTACAGCTTGCTCTTCTCTGCTGTTGGCCACCTATAAAATGCAGGGCGGGTTCCGTGATCTCTAAGGTCTTTTCGTACTCCAATCTGCAATGACTTTTTTTCCTAGCTAGTCAACATCCTCATCTTTTCTGTCTAGACTTTCGAGAGGTCGTTTTTTCTATTTCTGTAAAGTCACCTCCTTAATTCACATTCCTGTAGCTGGCAGCTCTTCACCGATTTCTCAGACCATTTCAGCCCAGGGTGGGCCTCGCTCCCCCCGCCTCCCCTTCTCCTACAGCTGTCGCTTAGCCAGCAGTCCTCCTGCTCTCCCTCCATCCGTCTTCTCTAGGGGTTGTCACCTCCCTCATCCTTATTTAAAAAGGGGGAGTGGGGGGACAATAAAGACAGAGTAGCCCTTTGCTTGTGAGAAGGGAGACCTCTATCCTCCATTTGACTTTTCCTTCAGTTGCTGCTGGTTTGACATTTTTCCCTCCATTTGGAGAAATCCCTCCTGAACTCTCTCATTTGGAGTTAGAATCATTTTGCATTCAATGACTTTTCAGCTTTTGATTTAACATTTAACAACTTTGCCTGTCAGCCTCCCTTCCTTTTCCTCCAAAATGCTGTGAGAGAGCTGAAAGGAATTTCCCCCACTTAAAGTCATACCATCATTTAAAGTGGAATTTTGCTGAAACTTGAACAAAAATTCGGTTTCACCAAGCGAGGGAGGCAGGGATATAAGCCTGGTGTTGCTGAGTTCATGGTTTGCGCTTTCCAAAACCTGTGACATACAGTCTCTCTCTCTCTCTCTCTCTCTCACACACACACACACACACACACACACACACTCTCTCTCTCTCTCTCTCTCTCTCTCCACTCTCAAAGACTGTATTTTCAGGCATTCTGTTTAGGAATTGGAAAGCTTTATCATGAATAGAACACTGTTTTAAGGTAGAAAACAAAGGATAGGGACAAGTAAATTCATCTCTCAGGGAGAAGAAGCCACAGAGGGGATCTCTGGGATCCTTGTAGACAACTGTTATTTAAAATTGTTTAAATTCCATCTAGAGGAGGTACTCAGTGAGATCTCCAGTTTTCAGAAGTCTTTTCAGGCAATTCAATACTGATTTGATTAGGGCAAACCACACAATGGTCTCTCAAAGATAGGTGAATGGGCAAGATCCTTGAAAGAGGATCAGTGTGAAAAAGCATTCAGTTATTACATATACTTAGGAAGAAAGAATTTAAACTGTATTTAAAAAATAATAATATCAGGCCTGGTGTGGTGGCTCACGCCTGTAATCCTAGCACTCTGAGAGGCCGAGGCAGGCGGATTGTCTGAGCTGAGGAGTTCAAGACCAGCCTGAGCAAGAGAGAGACCCCATCTCTACTAAAAATAGAAAGAAATTGGCCAAACAACTGAAAATAGAAAAAAAAATTAGCCGGGCATGGTGGCACATGCCTGTAGTCCCAGCTAGTCGGGAGGCTGAGGCAGGAGGATCACTTGAGTCCAGGAGTTTGAGGTTGCTCTGAGCTAGGCTAATGCCATGGCACTCTACCCCAGACAAGAGAGTGAGACTCTGTCTCAAAAAATAATAATAATAATAATAATATCTGAGTTTTCTATAATGTCCCAAGAAGTGTAAAACATCCTTATGATCAACGTCGTTAATCATCGGGGAAATGCAAATTAAAACCGTAATGAGATACTCAATGCATCTGCTAGAAAAGCTAATATAGAACCTAGGAGTCACTGTAAGTTTATTGAAGAAATGAACATGAGTTAATTGTGGGGGCCAAAACTAGAGTGAACAGTTTTATATATTTTGGAAGGATATTGGAAACCAAAGTGCACTTGCATTAATGATAATGACAATAGTAATGATAATTATAACAATAGGAGGAAGAGAAGCTACTCTTTATTGTTCTTACTCATGTGCCGAGCACTGTGGTTTACATTCATGCAGATCTCTCTCTCTCTCTCTCTCTCTGTCTCACTCCACACACAAACACACACACACACACACACACACACACACACATGTATTTTTTTTTTCACACCCAAAGAAAGCATATCAGGAATAGAAGCAATGGGACAAATAATCACTAAAACAATTACCAAATTTCTGGATAGGGAAAATGTAGGAAAAAAAATAAAGACTTCTCAATGTATACTTGCACTAATAGTGAGATTTAAAAAAAATCTTCTCAGTCTATAGAAACAAAGGCTAGATAGGGCTTTGAATACAATTTGTAAAACTCTAAAACAGTTTGATAGGCTTCATATCAAAAAAATAGGCCAGGTGTGGTAGCTCGCACCTGCAGTCCCAGAACTTTGGGTGGCTGAGGCAGGAGATGAGCTCAAGACCAGCCTGGGCAACAAACTAAGACTCTCTTTGTCTCTACAAAAAAAATTTAAAATTAGCCAGGCACGGTTGTGTGCACCTGTAGTCCCAGTGACTTGGGAGGCTGAGGCAGGAGCATCACTTGAGCCCAGGAGTCTGAGGCTGCAGTGAGCTGTGAAGATGCCACTGCACTCCAACCTGGATGACAGAGTGAGACCCTGTCTCTAAAAAATAAAAATAAAAAATAATAATTAGAAAAATTGATTTCAAAACATTGTAAAGCAATTAAGCAAAATTAAAATATATATATATGAAGTAAAAAGTAAGATTATGTGCTATGTGCATAAAGATAGACATATAGATTAGTCAAACTGAATGGAGAATCTACACATATATGGTCAATTGATTTTTAACGAAGATGTCAAGGCATTTCAATGGAGAAAGGATAATCTTTTCAACAAATGATGCTGGAACAACAGGATAGTTAGATGTGAATAAAAGAACCTCAACACTTACCTCACACCATATACAAAACTTAACTCAGAATGGATCATGGACTTAAATGTAAGAACTAAAATTACACAATTTCTAGAAGAAAACACAGGATAAAAATCTTAGCAACTTCGAATTACTAAGAATACAACTAGGAACTGTTAAGAAAAAAAAATCAATAGACTAGATTTTACAAAATAAAAAACCTTTTGCTCTTTAAAAGATACAATTATGAAAATGAAAAGGGTAAGCATCAAAGTGGGAAAACATATTGGACAAAGGACTTTTATCTAGAATATATAAAAGAAACTCTTATAACTCAATAATAGTAAAACAATACAATTTAAAAATGGATACTTCATGAGGCCAGGCGCGGTGGCTCATGCCTGTAATCCTAGCACTCTGGGAGGCCGAGGCGGGTGGATTGTTTGGGCTCAAGAGTTCGAGATCAGCCTGAGCAAGAACGAGACCCCGTCTCTACCAAAAATAGAAAGAAATTAATTGGACAGCTAAAAATATATAGAAAAAAAATTAGCCGGGTGTGGTGGCGCATGCCTGTAGTCCCAGCTAGTCGGGAGGCTGAGGCAGGAGGATCACTTGAGCCCAGGAGTCTGAGGTTGCTGTGAGCTAGGCTGACGCCACGGCACTCACTCTAGCCTGGGCAACAAAGTGAGACTCTGTCTCAAAAAGAAAAACAAAAAAAAAACGGATACTTCATTAAAAAATACAAATGGCAAATGACACATAAAAATATTATCAACATCATTAGGGAAATGCAAATTAAAACTACAAGGAGATACCCCTCTCCATCCACCAAAATGACTAAAATTAAAAAGCTGACCAGGGCCGGGAGCAGTGGCTCACGCCTGTAATCCTAGCACTCTGGGAGGCCGAGGCAGGTGGATTGCTTAAGGTCAGGAGTTCGAGACCAGCCTGACCAAGAGCGAGACCCTGTCTCTACTAAAAAATAGAAAGAAATGATCTGGACAACTAAAAATATATAATATAGAAAAAATTAGCCGGGCATGGTGGCGCATGCCTGTAGTCCCAGCTACTTGGGAGGCTGAGGCAGTAGGATCACCTGAGCCCAGGAGTTTGAGGTTGCTGTGAGCTAGGCTGATGCCACGGCACTCACTCTAGCCTGGGCAACAGAGTGAGACTCTGTCTCAAAAAAACACAAAAAAAACAAAAAAAAAAACCAAAAAAAACCTGACCAGGCTAAATGTTAGTCAGAATATGGAAAAACTAGAATTCCCATATACTGCTGGTGAGAACCTTAAATAGTTCAACCACTTTGGAAAATTTGACAATTGTCTTAAAACTGTAAACATGTACCTATCACATGATTCAGACATTCTACTCCTAGATATTTACCTAAGAGAAATGAAAGCATCTGTCTATGCATAGATTTATACATGAATATTTATAGCAGATTTATTTGTAATAGCCTAAAGCTAGAAGCAACATCAATGCACATCGATGGGTGAATAAACTAATTATAGTATATCCACACAATGAAATACTGCTGAGCTTCAAATGAGATGAAGTACTGATACACACAACACCAGGATGGATCTCAAAATATTCAGGCTGAGTGAAAGAAGCTAGACAAAAAAAGAGTATATATTAAAATTCCTTCTACATTAAATTCTAGAGATTACAGACTAATTTGCTGCAATATAAATTAGATCAGTGGTTTCTTGTGGTCAGGGTTGTGTAGTGAGTGTGGATTGATTACAAAGAGACATGAGGAAACCATTAGGGTGATGGATATGTTCACTATCTTAATTGTGGTGATGGTTTTACAAATATATATATATATAAGACAAAACTTATCAAACTGTACACTTTAAGTACGTACAATTTATTGTATGTCAATTATACCTCAATGACATTATAAAAATGCAAAAAAAAAAAAAAGAAACCACAAACAAACAACAGTGGGAAGTTGAAGTTTCTACTGGGTGATCCTTTGGAGAAATGAAAGAATTACCATGTATTACATAGTTGATAGTAAACTAAGAGAATTCTTTTTTGTTTGTTTATTAGGTCATTTTATATTTTCCTTTCTTAAGTTTTATTTTTAATTGACAAATAATAATTGTATGTATTGATGGGGTACATCATAGCGTTTTAATACATATAAGGCATAGTGATCAGGTCAGGGTAATTAGCATATCCGTCATCTAAGAGAATGCTTTGCACCCAGGCTAACACTACAAGTACTTCAGGGGCCTGGATTAGTATTAATACATTCTTTGTTACTAAGGGGAGCTTGAGACTGTCGCTCCTTCCATCCTCGCCCCTTATCCCCACAGATGCCATGAAGGACAAAGGCACCCTTGTGACAGTGACTGCTGCCAAAGACAGAATATTGAGTGAAGTGGACTAAGCTCCTCACACAAGAGGAATTTTTTGTGGTTTGGTGGATTTTTAGATCATTGTGGCAGATGATATCTTTTGCATAAGGTTCATAGGCCAAAGACTTATCATTTGATGAATTATAACCCAGGGAAATTACAAATCAAAAAATAAACCTCACTTGTCATGTTGAATTGCTGCTAGCCTCCCAGCAATCTGCTGTGTACTCTCAAAAGGCCATCTCCCTAAATCTTGTTCTAGACATGAGAATCGATGAGGTTAATGTAAGCACTCCTGTTTGCAGGCTCAGCATTTTCCAGATCTACTCTAAGACTCGGTTAAGGCAGAGGTAGCACAAGTACAGAACACTTGGAGGAAGTCAGGAGATCCAAGATCCAGCCCTAGTTTGGGGACAGGCCAACTGTTGGACCAAGTTGAAACACTTGTTCTCTCAGGGATGTTTTCCCATTATTTATAAAATGGATGATGTCTGTGAGTTCCCAAAGCACTCTGAACTCCTAAGGATAAAGGTGTCACATATATGCAGGTAGAACTTGTTATCATTTATCTTCCAAACCAGAACACTCTTGAAATTAGGCCGGGCAACAGATATACACAAAGACTATCGTGGAGAAACCAGGATAAATGACCAGTCTAAGTAGTGACGGAAACACAGTGTCGGGGTTGGGGCGGGGGGGACATGATTCTGTGCCGTCATGGTGAGCGAGGACATGGTTTCCAAATGCTAACTCCAAGACCAGCAGAAACGTCCATCGGCCCACTGCTAAGTAAGAAAACTTAGGGTGTGAAATGAGTTTTATTTTAAAATAATATTAAGAAATATTTCATGCAAATGAAGGAAGATTTACAATTTATGTGTAAGGTATAAAGAATAAAATAACAGTTGAAGTCCCAATAAACTCTTTGCAGTCCTATTCCCCTCCCTCTTCCCCAGACTATATCGCTATCCTGAATTCGTGTTTATTGTCTCCTGGCTTTCTTCATAGCTGTACTAGATACATATCTCTAGAATACATTGTTTAGTATTGTATGATTTTTAACATTATGTAAATGGAATCACTCAGTATGTATCCTTCTATGACGTTTTTGCCTAATATTTTTATTTTTCAAGGGTCAGACATTGATTGTCAGCCCTGGTTGCTCTGTTTCTTTTCTTTTCATTAATGTACAATGTTCCATTGCACAACTATCCCATCATTTACGTATCGTTGTCCTGCTGATGGACACTTAGGTTGTTTTCTGTGAATATTCTTACATATGTCTCCTTGGTACATGTGCACTAGTTTCTCTGAGGAAGTACCCAGGAGTAGAATTGCTGGTTATAGAGTATGCACATTTTCAAATTTACTAGAGATTGCCAAATTACTCTCTAAAGTTCTATCAATTTACACTCCCATCAGCAATATAAAACAGCTCCTCTGGCTCCATATCCTTGCAAATATTTGGCATTATCAGACTTTTCCATGTTTATCAGATAGGTGGGTTTAAAATAGTGTCTGATCTTAATCAAATGATCAAAGTTAACATCAATAATGGAACAAAATCAAAATCATGTGCCACGTTATAGAATGCCTCAGGAAGAGTACAGCATTGAAATATTCCTATCAAAAAAAAGAGTAACTTGAATCTAATCAAATGGAGACAGCAAATACAAAATGACTCTACAAAATAACTTTCTTATAAATTTCAATAGAGTCAAGATTATCAAAGTTAAGAAGAGATTGAGGAATTATTCTAGATTGAGGAAGGCTTTCAGAACTGTACCCTTGTGCTATAAATGACGTTATTGGGACAATCAATGAAACTTGAATGAGGGTCTGAGAATGAGATGATAGTAGCATATTCATATTAATTTCTGATTCGGGGGGCTGAATTGTGCTTATAAAGTGTTCTTGCTTGTATTAAGTATAAGTGAAAACTTTGTAGGATCTATTTTTTTTCCCAGATAAAGTCCCAGTACCATTTATTGTATAGGCCATCCTTTTCTCTCTGACATCAGTGCTACTTCTATCATATTTTAGGTTTCCATATTGGATCAATTTCTGGGCACTTGACTCCACTTTATTGGTCTGCCTGTCTGTCCCTGAGCCAAAAGATCATTTTCATTTTTCCTGAAGGACATTTTGGTGTAAGAAAAATTAAAAGCCACTTACAGTCAATTTATACCACGATGGGGTCACTAGGTCTCAGAATTACTTCCCCCAGACCCTCCCCTCCTTTATATCCTGTGCACCAACCACCAAGAGGCTACTTGCTTCCTCTGTCTCTCTCTCTCTCACGTGCAACACAGCCTGTGAACCTGACGCCACTTCTGAAGAAGCAGCCGCATCCTTCTCCTTCCAGGCTCACTCCCTCAGCAGGAGGCCGGAGTCTTGGCTCCTGCCTGGGACTTTTTTGATGTGACACCCCCATTGCTCAGGTCCAGACTCCCTCCAGGACATTCTATGTTTAGAAATCGAACACCAGAGAGTTCTTTTCTCAGCGTCTTTGGAAACAAATAGCTGGTAGCCCTTGGTTAAAATAGTGTTTGATGAGAGAAACCTGCCAGCAAGGAAGACGGCAAAGAAGGTCTCTCCTACCTGAGAGAGCTGTGCTCCGGGACGCGGATGAGGTGCTTACTTTAGGGGCCCCAAGAGCCTAAGGCAGCAGTTCTCAAAGTGCGGTCTCCCCACCAGGCACAGCGCAGTGTTACTTGGGAACTTATTAGCAATGGGACTTCTCAGGACACGTCCCAGCCCTACTGAATCAGAAATTCTAGGGGTGGAGCCCAGCAATCTGTGCTTTAAGAAGCCCTCCAGGTAATTCTGATGCACTAAAAGTCTGAGAACCTTGGGCCTAAGGGTCTTTAGCATAGAGATTATCTCTAAACCTCTGGTGACTAAGTGTGGTCTACTGTATTATTTTTCACAAATATTCCATGCATGCTGCCTGGGTCAGGATTATCCTTCTCCACTCACTGATGGCAGACTTGGCCTATGGCTTACTTTGGCCAGTGGAATCTGAGCAGAAGAGCCTTGTATCACTTCCAAGCAAAAGTGTTAACAGCCAATGAGTGTCCCCACCGATTTGCAATAGATAGCAATGTTCCACAGAGCCCGCTCCATCAGCCTAGGTCCTAGAGTGAAGATGACATGGGACAGAGCCACAGCCAGCCCAAAATGAACATACAGCAAAGGCAAGAAATAAACCTTTGATCTGTAAGCTATTGAGCTGTCCAGGGTTTTGTTGTTAAAGTATAACCTAGCCTATCTTAACTGAAGAAACAGGGATTTTTCTTTTTTCAATCTACTTAAAATGAAACCAATTAGCTCTCGTCTGTATCACTGGAATCAAAAGCAGTGGGACTGGACCAACAGGGTTGGCATGTACCATGTAACACAAGAAGGCTGGACCTATGTCTTGGCCCCTCCCTGGGCAAGTGACTAGATATGACCCCATCTAGCCAGGCCAGTCTGGACAAGTAGTTACTATATGATCCCACCCACCAATGCAGAGGGGAGGGTACAACAGGGCAGTGCTGTGTCTGTGCTCCTTACCTCCAACAGGCTCCTGCTTGAGGAGCCCCAGTGTCAAGAACCCAGCACAGGCCAGGTGCGTGGCTCACGCCTGTAATCCTAGCACTCTGGGAGGCTGAAGCAGGAGGATTGCTTGAGCTCAGGAGTTCGAGACCAGCATGAGCAAGAGCGAGGCCCCGTTTCTACTATAAATAGAAAGAAAGTAGCCAAACAACTAAAAATAGAAAAAATTAGCTGGGCACAGTGGTGGGTGCCTGCAGTCCCAGCTACTTGGGAGGCTGAGGCAGGAGGATGGCTAGAGCCCAGGAGTTTGAGGTTGCTGTGAGCTAGGCTAACGCCATGGCACTCCAGTCCAGGCAACGAAGTGAGACTCTATCTCAAAAAAAAAAAAAAAAAAAGAACCTGGCACAATTGACACAGGTGGCTCTGGCAGGTAGGAAGAAGTTGGGATGTGCTGCTGTTTCAACCTGAGCCAGTACACCCCAGAAAAATCAGACTCAGAATGCTCAGCAAGACTGAAAGCCAGGGGAACTTCCCCTCACTTCCCCTCTCCTACACATGTACCTGACTTGGTTTACGAGACTCTATATACAGACTGGGATTAAGCTCAGAATAGACTGGAAGACTCCTCCTTGATTTGGGGCAGTTTGTGTGCTCCTTCCTCAGGAGCGCCCACTTGTGCTTTTTGCCTAAGTTCTCTGATCCAGTGATCTCTGCATTTTCTACAGTAACCAACCCAGGACTGCCTGTGACAACATTGGACCTCTTCCTGAAGGTCAACTCTAATGACACTTTCTCTGCAAAGCCTTTCTTCATCCAACTGTCAACTTTCTCCTCATTCTGGAAAGCAGCTGGCACTATGCCAGATTGATTGAATTTATATCTCATTGTCCATAGCAATATCCCTGAGCAATCCCAACATTTATCATCATGGAGCAAGAACATCCCACACATTCTCTCTTGTTTTTTCAATTTAGCATTGATTGACCAAAGCCAATTTAACATAAAATTTCAAACTAAGCATGACATTAGCTTTAAGCTTAGTTGCTAAGAGATGACCTCATTATAATTCCAAAATTCAAAGTCTCATATTAACTTTCTTGACTCAACATAAACTTTGTACCCTTAAGAGAGAGTCATTTGCTAAGACTCAGGCGTGTATTCAATATTTAGGGAGTGAAGAGAAAAGAATAATTGTATGACAATCACTTTGAGAAGATGACAATAGCAAAAGAAAGCAAAAAAAAGAATCTATGAACTAAAAGAGAAGGCAGAAATAATGTGTTTAATGTAAGAACTACCTGCCTCCAATGTTTCCATTCCTGTCTTCAAGTACAAGAAATAAATAGGCAGGCTTTTATGTTGACGTTTTTATTATATCCCTGGACAGCAAATCTCACATTTAGGTCAAGTAATTTCCAATCTGCTGAGTTCCATTGTCATTAGGAAGGTAAATGGAAAAAATTCAGTGAAGTTTATTGAAAACAGTTAAATATATTTGTATTTTAAAAATAATATTATTGGCTTTTTGATCACAGAATTAGATGCTTTAAATGCACATTTGCCACATGTCTTTTCAGGTAGGATTTAACTCTATGCTGATTTGGCAGTATCCATCAAAAGCCTTTAAAATTTCATACATTTTAACCCATAATTCCATTTCTAGGAACATACTAAAAAAATGAGATATGTGTGCAAATATTTATGGACAAGGATATTGATTTTTGAATCACTAATAACCAAAAGTTGGAAACAACTTAAATGTTCAGCATCAGAATATTGGTTAAATAAATGATGGTACATCACTACTATGTACTATTAAGCATACATTAAAAACTACATTCTTAAAAAGTATTTAAGGACATGAAGGAGGATATATGTGTATATATACTTGTCCACATGCACATACACCAAATGTGATCTCTGGCTGCTATTGACAACAAAAACCATTTTGAATGGCTGAAGCATTTGTGACACAGATAACATTGTGGTGTATTGGAGAAGGGGTGGCCTTTCATCAATAGGGCCAGATCTCTTTTTTTATGAGGAAAAAAATGCATTTTGACCCCTACCTCACACTATATACAAAAAAATTAAATTATTTATATTTTACATATATCACATATATGTATATATACATATATATATGTATTTATATATAAACCTAAATGTGAAAGCTAAAATAAAACATTTAAAAGGAAACATATGCAAATATCTTCGTCACCTTAGGGTAAGAAAAACTCTTAAATTGAACATGAAGAAAAAAGATAAATTGAATTTTTACTAAAAAAAAAACTTCTGTTTATCAAAAAAAAATCCCATTAAGATAGTGAAAAATTAAGCTATAGAAAGAGGCAAAGATATTTGCAAAATGTATATCTAACAAAAGACTCACATTCAAAATAGTTACAGAAATCATACCCCAAAAAAGACATAACATAATAGAAAAAAGGCCAAATATTTGAACAGGAAATTTCTTAAAAAGATATACAAATGGACCATAAACATATGCAAAGGTGTTCAACTTTTGTAACCATCAGAGAAATGCAAATTTAAACCACAATGTGATACCACTACATATCCATTAGAATGGTTAAAATGAAATAGACCAATAGTACCAAGTGGCACTCTTTGGCAGTATCTAATATGCATGCCAACAGAAGTTATTTACTAACAGGAAGTGTATATATATTCACTAAAAGATTTTTTTTTTTTTTTTTTTTTTTATTTGAGACAGAGTCTCACTCTCTTGCCTGGGGCGAGTGCCGTGGCGTCAGCCTAGCTCACAGCAACCTCAAACTCCTGGGCTCAGGCAATCCTACTGTCTCAGCCTCCCAAGTAGCT
>CAUYSK010116780.1:0-19592 GCA_963575035.1 Avahi laniger | reverse complement strand
CAGCCTAGCTCACAGCAACCTCAGACTCCTGGGCTCAAGCGATCCTACTGCCTCAGCCTCCTGAGTAGCTGGGACTGCAGGCATGCGCCACCATGCCCGGCTAATTTTTTCTATATATTTTTAGTTGTCCAGATAATTTCTTTCTATTTTTTCAGTAGAGACGGGGTCTCGCCCTTGCTTAGGCTGGTCTCAAACTCCTGAGCTCAAACAATCCGCCCGCCTCGGCCTCCCAGAGTGCTAGGATTACAGGCGTGAGCCAGCGTGCCTGGCCCTCCATATAGGTCTTATTCATTGCTTGGAAATTTTATGCCAGGGTACTTTATGGCGTACAACTACTTGCTACTGATGAGGGTATCTTACCTTCCACTATATTTTCTAAAGCATATTTAATTGCTGTGTAGAAATTATTTCTGTATGTTCATCTTGTGTCTGGCTACCTTAATTACCTTTCTTACTAATACTAATACCTTATAGTTGATTCTCTTAGATATATATTCTTTGATATCTGTTGTAGCATCAGTTTCATATTTTTGATGATAAGTGGATGCATGAATATTTGATTAAAAATATTTAGGGGAGAAAAGTAGATCTAAATTCAGAGTAAGAGCAACGATGGCTCCTTTAACTGCTGATTTGTCAGCAAGGAGTGCTACATTTGTGTAGATGTTACATACAAACTTCTGGAATTCTTGGTTGGATGTGGAGCACCTTTACACATCACTAAGCTACAATCCACATTTGAGAACTACTTGCGAAGAAGGAATACCAGGAGAGGCACAATTTGTGTCTATTTTTCAGTTGCTCTTTGTTCTGGAAAAAGGGGTTGGGAGACATTATTTACTGATGCTCTTCTTTTCTGAATTAGCACAGGTTATTGTGGTTACCTATATTATCTATAGATACCCAAATCGTACTTACTTATTCAGCCAGTATTTATGAAGCTTGTACTATGCATTAGGCACTGAGGACATAGAATTAAATAACAATCCTTTTCACCAAGGAGCTTATTGTGTATTAGGAAGTCCCATGAATATGTGAATTGTTATGACCCAGAGTTCCTGTATGTGAACCATTATTAAATAGTATGATTATACTGGTAATGGGCTGGAATTTTAGATAAAATGCTTTTGAGGGTTTGGAATATATCCAGATAATATTTGATATCTCTCATCACTTCAGACTTGTGAATGTTGGTTGGATCACAGAATTTTGAATCTGAAAGGGATCACCTAGTTCATTCCACAGATGAGGAAAGAGAAGCCCACAGAGGCCATCTGCCTTGGTCAAGTGAGTAATCTGTCTAAATGCCAAGACATGAAATTACATCTCTCCAGACCCTTCATCTAGGACATCTTTCATTATACCACATATAATTTACTTTTCCTCAAATGATGTTCAAACCAGGGCTATATTTTTATTCAGATCAGTGATTTTTTTTTGGCTTCAGTTTTAAGACATTATAAAATGATGTTGTTGAGTTTTCAGGACTTGTAAAACTAAGCTTAATTTGAAATCATTGTATAAAAATTTATGTTATTGTATATATATTTTTCCTAGGTAGGAGGCTATTATGAAATAAAATTTAAAGTGAAAGATTTAATTTTTGGTGACTACAAACTGAGCCACACCTGGTGCATACTACAAATAGGTGTAGTTGAGTGACATCAGTCAGGTAAGGGTTGAAATCTTTGGCTTTGCATCTCACTAGGGCTGGGCTTTCAAGCTACCTATTCCATTTACAGATTCTGTGAATTTGAACAGGTTCTACCCTCTCCGAGCTTCGATCTTTCTTCATTGATAAACTGGGATAATATCCACATTACAGGGTTATTGTGAAGCTTAAATGATATGATATGTATAAAAGGCTTAGCGCAGACCCTGGAATAGTCTCCCTGTTTTTGATGGCTATTAAATTATTAGATACGGACCATTGCCCTTGACTTGTATAGTACCATTTTAGTATGACAAGGTAAATTATTATAATAGAGAAAATAAGGCTATGAGTATAAAGGAGGAGAGAATGTTTTGACTGGGAAAGCCTAATCTTAGAAAGCCTCATGAACAAGGATGGATGAATGCTGGATCTTAACGGACACGGAAAATTTAGGGGTGGGGTGGAGGAAAGGCAGAAGGTGTGTGTGGGGGGGGGGGAGAGGGGATTTATGTTCCAGGTACAGTTAATTGATCAGTTGACCTAGAAGAGAGAATTCATAAAAATTTAGGTTGAAGTCAGATTGTACACAGCATTTAACCATATTAAGTGTGTAAGGTTAAGGTGTTTAAACTCTTCTCTTGGTAGTGGGAAGCCAATGAAGTTTTCAAGTAGAAGAGTTGAATCAGCAAATTTGTATTTCAGAAACATTAATCTGTTAGCCAAATATAGCCTGGAATCAGGGGGAAAACTAGAGACAAATAGATGATTTTGTAGACACAATTAAGAGGTGGTGAAAGGCTGAGTGGCGGAGATGAAAATGATGGGGGGAGAATGCAATGTGCGTTATTATGCCAAATTGCCAAAAAATGGTTACTAGCTGGGTATGTGACAAAGTAGCTTTGAGCTCAGTAACACTTATAAAAGTGGGGAATTCATCAGCAGGGAGCAAATTTTGTATAAAATTTCATCAAATTGAATTTGAAGTGGTGGCAAGATATACAAGCAGAATTGCCCCATAACTATTCAAGATTGACAGCAAAAAAAATGTAGGTTTGGACATTATCAGCAAGAAGTTAAGAGGCCAGTGATGATAAGGAGAGATGCTTAGTGGTATTAAATTTTAGAAGTATAAAAGTGGAAGGAAGGAATGATGCATGAATATAGCCAGAGGAGGCAACTAGGCCAAATGTTTCTTTTCTTTTTCTTTTTTTCCAAAAGATGGGGAAGGCTTGTGAAGTTTGAAGTTAGAGGTGATGGGGAGGATTGGAAGCCATTTACGAGTGAAGGCTTGTGGAGAGTGGTCTTAATGTGAAATATGACATCAAGAGACAGATGAGGCGAGACTCATGACATGATGACTATTTTCCTTGCAATGTTCCGGGTAATTTCCTATCAGGTTTTGCAGCACTTATGAGACACTTTGCTCAGGATAGCTATGTTTGGATGAAGTAGGAGAAATTTCTGTATATCTTCTAACTTTTCCTTGGATAAGATTGTCCAAATTGAATGGAACTGCAAAATGATGCCTTTTGAAGAATCAATAATTAAAACTCCAAATTGAATTCTATGTGGCAGAAGGCTTCTCGGTGAGATATTTTGCTTCTTAGCTTATACTGGCAAAATAAAGAAAAATGCAAGCATTTCCTGACATAAAATTAGGAAAATGAATCTGTCAACTGCTGAAGTATTGTTAGAGTGCTAGGGTTTGGATTTGTAGTGTTTGATGTCACAATTAATTTATCATCGTCAAAGTGTGACTTCCTGTTTTTGACCCCACACCAAAAAGGCGTAAAGGAGTTTGTGAAGAAAAGCTTCTTGGAAGTCAAATGGCTTGTCCAAAACAGCATTTTAATGATTTAAGTAAAAATGAATCAGAAACATGTGGATTTAATTTCCCTTAAAATTCACATGGGTTTGAAACTTAAAGGAAAATAGTACTTGGCACAATGTGTTTAGGGTTTGGTTAAACTCAAAACATTTGAAAAACTCTTTGGAACACTGGTAACTTCAAAATACATCTGGGCTTACCCATCCATGTGGGCATGGTTACAAAACCCTCATCCTTCGTGGCACTATTCAAACATTCTATCGACATGTTTTGGTTTTCAAAAGGCTTAATTAGGATAAAATCAACAAATTTTATTGTTTGCTTACTATGTGCAATCAATAAAGTGGAGAGCCACAGTTTTCCCCATTTCATAGTTAGGAGGTCTTCACTGGAGTGTGGTCAAGGGAAATCCCCACGTAGACAAAGTCAGAGTGGGCCACTAGCATGATGCTTTGGGAATTAGAATTCTATTACATTAACCAGTCATGTTCATATCCTCTGCTATTGTAGAATTCCACTAAATTTCAGGAGCATGAAAAAGAGAGAGGTTATGCTATATAGTACTGAGTTGGTAATCAACCATTTGCTTTGGATTTTGAACGATTGCTTTTAAAGGTCATTTTGGTGTGTTGAAAAGACAATACATGCTTAAAATGTTACATTTGGGGCATTAATTAGAATATTACCATGAAAAGGAGGAAAACTAGTGGTTGGCAAAGTAACTTCTTTGCAGTTGCAACCCCAGCTAATCCATATGACAAGTCCGTTTGTTAGCAATTCAGTGACAAGGGTATTTGTAATGAAATCCACAGAGGTTCTGTTTGAAATGTGCTCGTATTATTTATAGCCAATTATATTAGTCCCAAAGCTGAGTGACACCTAGGGAGATAATTGAATTTCTTAGATTTCTCCCTTTATACTCTCTGCCACGATCAGAAAAACACAATTTTGAATGCTCCTCTCTCTTAGGGTAAGACCACGCAGTTCGTGTAATTGGATAAATCTCCAGGGAAAGCTGGCTTCTCCATTGCATTTTATAAAAGCTTTATGGAAAGTTGGCCTCAGTTTTTTAGGTAACTTTTCCAAGAGATAAGAAGGGTGTGACTTGAAATAATCTCTTGTCATTTTTACCCAAGGAAGTTTACAAACCTTAATTGTACATTAAGAACTGTGAAAGAAGTTGTCTTATAAGGTATGGGTTATATGAAAACAATAATCTTTAGAAAAGGACAGGATTAGTTGTATGAATAAACAGTAAAATGCAACTTTTTGAGAAGTTCTCCCTCCCCCCAATTCCCTTAAAAAAATAATTCTAGATAATTATGTTTGATAATCAAACCTTGGGAGAGGCCGTCATATACAGTGCCCCAGGTAATTGTGATCAACTTAGATAACCAGTCCCTAGGTTATAAAAAGATGACATGCTGACATGTGAGAGATACCAGGAAATATCTATCTACATTCATATAAAAGTTTGTATAGCTCTTCTAATCTCCTTTCATATTCATGCTTCTTGATGACCATCTGACATTCTTGGCAAACATAGGAGGAAATCAACTATAGATATAATATGCACCACTTTAATTCGGCAAATTTGAGATCCTGAGATTTGAGAATATTGGAGGAAGCAAAGCAGTGTGTCTTTCATTAAAGGAGGCAGAGAGGTTAATGGAGACTTCTGCATTACTCAGAGCCGTGTTTCTTATGATCCCTTAGCTACAGCTGTATTATTCTCATCTGCTCCACTGAGGAGACATTTAAATATCCCCCACAAACTAGGATAAATAGTTGCATGTTTAGAAGGTAAGAACTTTCTTGGTGTTGCTAAAATCCTTAGGGATTTTTAGCCTTGCTCGTTTTGCTGCTGCTGCTGTTGGTGTGGAATTGCTAAGGGAGGTAGCAGTGTTCTTTCTTTAAGGAGGACCAAAGAAATGGCTGACAAAAACATTACAGGCAATGTTCCTACGTAACAGTCAAGGGAAACATTTCATTTCTTTAATTAATTATATAATGGGGCTAGGTGTTCATGGTACCAATTACTACTTATGAAAGCCTTTTTTTAGATGGGAATTAGAGGATTTTGGGGGGGTATGAATTAAAGCCTCCTTTCCCCCTCCTCTCTTATTTCCACATAAATTAATTCTACAATTTAATAAACTAACAGGTGGTTCCACTTCAGGCTGAGCAGATGTTAGACTGAATGAATGGAGTCCCCTCTTGTGTTCAATACATCCCTGAGCTCTTTCTTTCTTTATCTCTTCCCTTTCCCTTTTCTTTTGCTCCCCATTTCTGCCAGATTTATGAACAGCTACAGTATGAGCTGTTTTGTTTCAGCAATATGAATATTAATGACTGACAAATGCTGATTTTACACATATTAGTGACATTCATAATCTAAAATATGTAGACATTTTTTACCAGATAATGAGTTAACAGATTGCTAGACCAGGAAATTTCTTTCTCTTGCTGCCTGTAAGTAGATAAGTTCTATTACTTTACAGATGGAACTCTAAATTGGAAGCTTATTCCTGAAGAAGTTAAAGGAAAATAGAAAATTAGATTTGCTATTCAGAAAATCCCTATGTCATAGCTCAGAAATCTGACGTATTACTTCAGTGACATCTTTGATTCCATTTTTAGCTATTTCTCAGAAACAATTTCCCAGTTTAAAAAGGAGAGCTTTCAATGCCTTTTTCCTCTTCAGATTTAACCTAGAAGTGATTCCATGTTCTTCCTCAGTTTCATAGAAACTGTGTAAACAATGGGATGTAAGAAGTGAATCAAGAGAGGAATTGTAATGCTTCCAATGCAAAGAAAATATAAATATTTGAGGTGGTAGATACCCTGATTACCCTGATTTAATAATTACACATTGTATACATGTATCAAAATATCATTTGTACCCCCAAAATATGTACAATTGTGATATATCAATAAAAATAAAGAGGCTAGGAGACAGCTGTTGCTTTTAATAAATTCTCTTAAAATCGTTCACCTAGGGAAATGCCTTTTGATAATATTACAAATGGTGTTCTTTAGGTGAAAACTATTTTTCATTTTTTATACTAAAATTATATATATATACACATTAATATATATACTTTTGACAAAATTTCATATTTTAGTTAACAAAGACTTATTTTCTGGATTGTACTTTTGAATTCTTTCTAAAAATATACATGGAAACTTATGGCATATTCCTAGCTCCTCCAAACTCTGATAAGTCATTTTCTCCCCTTGAGACTATCCAGACATAGCTGAGACATTGCTTATGAGAATAAAAAGTCACCCTCAGCAATTGATCATCAAGATTGAGGCAAGACTGACAACATCTATCCCATTCTTGGCTTTTGCCCTTTTATTCTTTTTCCTAAGCCTTCCCTTTCAATGAGAAAAGAAGGTAAGGAAACAAAAACGTAGAACATATGATTTCTTTCCGTGTTGGGATAGTTCTCTTAGTTATCTTTGATTTTTCTTAGAATAGCACCAAGAATAAATTCTATTTCTACTGTAAGTGGGTTCTCTGGAAAGTTACAGATGTTATCTACATACACAGATTAGTTTCTTCTACTATATAATGGAGTTGTTGGGACCTGTGGGGAGGTACGGAACATGGGTTCCGTACGTGAGTCCGAGTGAGGTGTGGAAGGAGATTCCCCCAGTGGTCATGGTGTATAATGGTCTGCAGTTCTACTTTGGTCTTAGTCTGCCTCTGATACCATCAGTTTCAGCGTACTGTTTCCTTTTTCACCTACACTCTGATTTCTGTTGTTCCTGACCTTGACTTTATCTATCAGGCCTCATTCCACAGTGTACTTGGTGATGCAAATCTGACAATGTGATTCTCATTTCTTGCATTCTTCATTTGACTTCCTGTTTGCTGCTTCAATTTATTCCTAAATCTTGACCTCTGAGCTCCTGACCCCTGGCTGATAGCCTGACTTCTGCTCTGATAAATTCTTCTTAATAAGCTCACCATCAAAAATCTGATGTCTTTCCCCTGGTAGGGGCTAGTGTCCCCTAAATCTCCTTATCTCAGATCATATAGAAATAAAATATCGTTAAGGATACTATCTACCAGTATCAAATAACTGTTATGTTCTAGACTTTGTGATAGGGATTTTATACATGCTTTCTTTAACATAACATGGTATCTTTAACCTAGTGAAGCTGTATGGTACAGTATAAGAATGTAAACCTTGGCATTTGGATCTATGGATTTGAATTTTTGTCACATTTAGTAACTATTTGACTTTGAGCAAGTTACTTAAACTCTCTGTGCTTCACTTTCCTTGTCTGTAAAATGAGGATGATAATAGTACATATTACATACAATTTCTGTGATGATTAAATGGTTTTAAACAAAAAATATGCTTATGATTGTACCTGGCACAGAGAAAAAGCTTAATAAATGTTAGCTATTTTCACTACTATTTTAGGTCAATGTTCTTTGGAAGTATAAGTATATTAAAATATGATTATTTGTTAAAATTAGATTTGTTTTTGATTAGTTATTTAATTGAATAAGTATAGATTCTATTTTTTCTTAAATAGCTATGGTACAATTATTTTTTGTTTTTGTTTGAATGAAAAGTGAAGCCATGAAGATATCTGAAAGATATTGCTAGTTTACATTGTTTCTAATTCCCATGAACTTCTCCCACAAAACAAGCATTGTTTTTGTTTCAGTGAGAAAAGAATTAGAAAATAGGAGGACAAACCAGAAAAAGCTGATATATTACCTAAACCTACAGCAAATGTAGTTCTCTGGATGTCTACAATTAGTCAAGACCTGAGATCTGTTTAATGGTATCAGTTATCTTGTTTCTGTTCTACTGATATTCCTGCTTCTAAAGTAACAGGGTCTGTTTTTGACTAAACATCACCCAAGATGGTGAGTTATGAAATTCCAAAGAAATTATTCGTTCCAGAAGTACTTTTTGAGCACCTGTTTTGTCCTAGGCACTATCTAGCTCTGGAGTTTTAGCCATAAACAGGTCAAGGCAAGGTCAGTCCCCTCTTGTCTCTCACTTTCTTAAGAGGGAAATGGTGCAAGGAAGAACATAAAAGATGGTGATGGGATGGCAAGTGACGGGGCGGGTGGTTGGGTGTTCTTTTAACCAGGGGGGTCAAGGAAATGATAAGAAGGAGACAGCTGTGTGAAGACCTGGGGCTGAAGGGTTAAGCAGAGAGCACATCACACTAAAAAAAATGCCCTGGAGTGGGAAGGAGTGTGGTCTATTGGAGGAAATGAAAGAAGCCAGTGTGGCTGGAGGGTCATGAGAGGTGGACCATGGCAAGTAAACATTTAGACTTTTGGTGAAATAGAAAGTCACTGGAGGATTTTAAGCAAAGGAATCATAGCCAACACACTTTTACCAAGTTCACTTCGCTGTGTGGAGAATGGACAGCAGTGGGGCAAGTGAACAAGTGAGGAGAGCAAAGAGGACACCAGTGCAGTGCCCAGGCCAGAGGCAGTGGTGGCTGGGACTGGAGTGCCCAGAGTGAGGTTCAGGTGCATCCTGGAGGCGGGGCTTGGCAGTGGATTGGAATTTGGGAAGAGAGGGGAAAAGGATCCAAGAGTGGTTCCTAAATGTTTGGCATGATCCGCTCGGTGGGTGGTGATACCATTTCTTCAGACATGGGAAGATTAAGGAGAAACAAGTTTGGGAGTGAAACCAAATGCTTTGTTTTGATCCAGTTATTTTTGGAATGCTATGAGTCAAACATATCAGTGACTCAAAGGAATACTTTTGTTGAAGCTATTTGCAGTATAGCTTGGGGAGTACAGTATATAAATAACCAAAAAATTTAGGTATTAAAAAAATTCCATTTGAAGGCATAATATAAAATGTAATTTAAAAGATCCATTTGATTTTTTGTGGAAATGAAGAGATATCAAATTGTCATTTTACTACCAATAGTTTGCATAAAGATAATATATCTTCTTTTAGAATTGTAATTGATCGTTTTGGTATTTTTCTCTTGTCCACTTTCATTGCTTGCTGTTCAAAACTTTTTTGTTTTCAGATTTTAACAAATTTAATCTTAAATGTTTTTATCTTATTCTGAGTGGATGTAAATTCTTCATGATTAAATAGAAAAAGACTACTAACAGTGTTAGGATATAGTTCCTAATTGACAGGTGAACTTTTCATAATATTCCTAAGTCTTTATTATGGTCTTTATCATGAATTTTTTTAAAGCAATAAGCTCAGGAAGCTTTGGTGCCCAACTCATAGTTTATATTGTCTATGAACTAATTTGGCAGTCCTTGCTTCATCTATAGTTTGACTGCCTTTGACTTTATTATATAAGCTTTATAAACATACACTCAAATACTGTATTATTTTACATCAACTTTAGACACTAACGACTACTTTTGGTATATTAAGGCATATAGAAACAATGAGCATCTATCATTTAGAACATAATGAAATACTAAACTTTTCTTATTCTCATATTTAGCTAAGGATTAAATTACAAGTTTAATTTACTGATTTTAAAAAAATTCCCATCTAGTAGACTGCAATGCGTGCAATGATATGTGCTGTTTATACAAATAGCATGGAGGCTAATTCAGACCATTTCATGGAAATGGTTTATGTATTGTAATCATGAGTCTGTACACAGTTCTCCCTAAATTTAAAACAATGTAAATTAGCCAAGCCAATTTAATTCTTGCCAAGAAAAAATATTCCTTAAAGCCATGTTTTTAAGTCTATTAGGTTAAATGCAACTATATTCTGTAACTAGTAAGTGAGAGGATTTATTGAATTTTGAAGCCCACTGATTGTAAGTTACGTTTTTAAAGTTAGTTAAACAACTTAAATATGTTTATAATAATTTCATTTCCTGTGTGACATCTAACTAATGAGGGAAAAAAAGGCTAGGAGAGAACCGGAGTTGGTTTAATTGCTGTCATGGCCAAAGCCAAGTTTAAATCCTGCCCAAATGCTATTTATCAATCACAGCTTTAGAAGATTAAACATGATTATAGTGGTATTTCTCTACTTTTCTGATATACAAGTTCGTGTCCAAGCTATCTAGAAGCCTGCCATTGAGTTTCACCTTTGAGGTGAGAAAGTTGCCTGCTGAATACTTATTTCAAGGAAGAAGATACATTGCTTAATATAAATTGGGTAGTGATTACAGCTAATGTGTTCAATTTCCTTTGTACCAAATTCATTGCATATTTGAATAGGCTTTTCTGTGCCCAAGAAATTTTTGCTTAGTAAGTCTGGTTTTCACTTGTTTCATTTGGAAGAAAAGTCTAACTTAGTTATGTTGATTTAAAAACTGATCTGAATAAGCATATGATATGCAGTAATTTCTTTCTTTACTTTTTGGTAAAATGTGGACTCTGGGATGGGAAATGTTTGGTTCTGGATTTTTCTTCTGTGTTTGGTTCAGGATACAGTCTAATCTGAATATGGTTTCTCTACTATTTTCTTTCCTCATTCTTCCTTTTCTTGGGCATATGAAGAGAACTATTCTTTCCAGGGCAATTTTGGTTTTATTTATTTCTAAGCTCTGTACCATGGTTATGATGTTCATATTTCTTGATTAAAAGATTTGGCTTGATGATCTCCCAATGTACGCTTCTATGGGTATAATAGGAATTTTAGTTTGGATTTCAAAACTATGGGTGCTGTAGTCTAAGTTTACCTTTCCCATCTCAATCTGGTCATGACAGAGCTTGGGCAAGTAGTTTCTGCCGTGTTCTGTGCCTAAGTTTCCTAATCTGTTCAGGGGGCTTTTGTTGCCTCACGTGGTGGTGTGTGAGGGAAAGTTCCCCTGGCCTTGATGTCCTCTGTAGGCAGTTCCAGACTGCTGTCAGTAGCGATGACTGTCTGTGGCAGCATTCATTTGAAGAAGCGAGTGTTACTGGAAGTGCCGCGCCAGCCAGCTTCATTTGGTATTTAAAGGAGACTTCAGAGAAGTTAGCTGATGGGAAGCTGTTTCTTCAAGAATTTTTTGAGCCCAGCTCTGGAGATAAACCTACCACCTGATAAGTACTAAATAGTAACTGTACATTTTCAAGATATGCCATAGCCAAAAGGTAGTCATTACATGCCGCCAAAGAAAATGCATTTGACTTGGGGTTTTAGATATGATGTTCATTAGAAACACTTTCCAACACTTGGGTTGTTGGAAAAGATTCCTATCTTAGCCTGAGGAGTCCTTGGAGTCATGAATAAGCATATATGCCAGGTTCTCTCGAATTTGTTAAACAAATGTTGATTAAATATTTACTGTATGCCATGAAATATGCTAGATATAGGGGATATAAGGATAAATAAGACAAACTCCCTGTCTGCAAAGACTTACACACAAGAAAGGAAAGGCATGTAAGCAAATAAGTACAATATATTTTATTAGCTATTAGGATAGAAGTGTACATTGGAAGTGAGTTCTATTTTACCTAAGGTAAGAGGGGAACCAAAAAAGATTTTGGGAGGCATTGGCCTTGGGCTGAGTCTTGGTAAATGAGTGTGAGGCACACAGAGGGAGAACATTTGGGAAGGGCTGCACCAAAGCCAGTGGCTCATAGGTTGGTGAGGCTGTTAAAGAAAAAATTCATGACGCTTGCTAAAGATGGTAAGGCAGGCTTTATTTAGGACCATTACGGTAGGTGTAGGACCACTGCATTGGGGTACTGCAGTGGAGAGAGAGATTGGTCTCAACTCTGAATACAACAAAGAGAAGTGGCAATTTATAGTCAAGGAGCAGGGCAGAAGAGTTAGTGGATGGAAAATTACTAAGAGGAAATACCAGGGCTAAGGGGGATTCTGGCTAAACCAACCTAACAGGATTCTTACCAGGGACAGGCCAGGGTGATCAGATATCACCTGGGAGATGGTGGAGGATAGGAACCTGATCAGATAATGAAAGGTGATCAGATATTGAGGGCAGGGGTTCTGGTTAACTGACTTAGCAGGATTCTTGCTAAAACTGAACAATACATAGAAAAACATCAAGCCCAAAAGTCAGGGTCTGGTTGAGAAGAGGATTCAGAAAAGCCTGACTATAGTTTGGTTAAGGTGACAATTTTTTTTCAAGGCCTGGAATTGTTTTGAGGAGAACTTGCTGGGAAATAAAGCTGATGACAAGGCAGGAACAAAATCATAGAGAATATTGTTAGCCATGATGAGGTGTTTGTACTTTGTGGAGTTGGGGATGGGTTTTAAGCAAGAGAGTAGTAATATTGTATTTGCATTTTTTTAAGAATGAGAATTCTGATAGCAACATGAAGCTGGCATGTCACTTGGAAAATCATTTAGGAGACCAGTCACCAGCCCAGGAGAGAGACAAGAAAAGCTGGAATTTAGGCAGTTACAAAGTGGGATTTGTCAGGGACAAGGTGGGTTGGAGAGATAGAGTGGGCTAGAAAGCAAACGTCTTGGTGGCTAATTGACTGCAGGAGGAGAGGGACTGGAAGTCATCTAAGACATTTCCCAGATTTCCGGTCAAGATGGTTAGATAGATAATAGAGCTATTTATTAAGTTGGAGATACAGTGAGACAGAGTTGGCCATGTATGACTATTGGCTAAATTCGTATCAAAGATATTAATGAATTTCATTTAGGATTAACAGTGAATTCTTTTTTCTTCAAGAATACCTACTAACTTGGTAATTCAAGGCCTTCCAGCATTCTCCTGCCTTCGTCTTCTGCCAAGATGTGCAGGTAGTTGAAACTGGGCATGTGTTTATCCTGGATTTTCTAGCTGATTTTCTCAGTCCTCCACATATGAACATGTGTGGGTACAGCATAAATATTAGCTCTGAAAATACCTCTGTCTGCTGCCACGGTGACTTTTTCTAGTTACTTCAGGCAAATGTCAAAGCCCCAGTGAAGTATACAAATATAAGTTGGAGGATTCATGAGGGAGTAAGATTATGTGCATAAGTCACGATGCCATTTTTTAAAAGTCTCAGATTTTATAAATAAATATAACTGAAATTATAATAATTTTTAATGTATTATATGTGTATGTCTCTTTCTTTAAGCTTTCAGAAATTCATGAAAGGGTGTGATTTGTCCCTTAGGATCCCAACAATAGAAAACAATAGTAATTAAGCAAAAAATAAATAAATTGACATGGATATATTGAAGTTAATATAAATCCTGTGCAATTGGCATAAAGGAATTTGTTATTTTCAAAAGAGAACTAAATCTCTTTTCCAGTATAGATTTAATTTAAGTAACATGATAAATAGTGGTAAATTGAACTTTATTATGTATTCATGAAATGCAGTTTAATACAATTGTTATTTCTGGCATTTGTGGTTTAAAGATATTCCCTTATGGGTAGATGTTATTTTTAATGTGCAAATTCAGAAATAATGACCTCCAGTTCCACTGCTGAATTGGGGCTGATATATACACATGGACAATAGGGAAAAATAGTCTCAAAATTTCTGCCTTTATGAAAATTTCTAGTGCAATCTCTTATCCTTTAAAAATTGACATTAAACAAACCATTTTAAGGTTACAACTGTATTGCCAGTGAAGAAAAAAGTAATAAAGTAAATATTTTCCAAAGGTTTTTAAAAGAATGGTCTTTGACAAGGATAAACCTGAAAGGGGGAAACTCACTTAGCAAGAACAGGTTATTGAAAAATCTCTGCACAATTTTTTTTAAAAAACACCAGATTAAAAATTCACGTGAAATGATGCCTTACTGGCAAGTCCCGAACATAAAATTGGAAACCCAAAAGGAATGTATAAACAGATAAACAACATACACTAATTTCTACAGCCTCTTTTTCACAGAATCAGTAGGAAACTGTTCAAGAGAAAGAAACATTAGCTATTTGTCATAACTTTGTATTTAGCTTGATTTCTTTTTTTGGCTCTGGGAAGTTTGTTGGATAGATATACCAATAGAAAGAAGACTGTAAATGAAAAGACAGCATAACTTCAGGAGGCTTTAAGTTCATTCTCAATGGTGAGTGGTGTGAATTCCTAGGAAATTGTTTTTGTTAGGCCAAGAGTAACTTCTCTCCTGAAGCTGAGTCCTGATGGCTATTTAATCTCCATTTTAAAAAAATAGACCTTTTCAGGGGAGTGTTGGATGACTGAATTTGATTTTTGTTTGATTATTCATTGCAATTTATGATTTAAGATTTTGCTAGGCATGTGTATAGAAAATCTACAGCAGTTCTTCAGGCGGGCGTAGTTCATGGTTAGAGGAATGAATTTGGTTTGGGGTTATCCACTTGGAAAAAATGTTTGTGGAATGTAGGGCCTATTTTAGGCACTCGGACCTTGCTTTTTCAGCATAGTTGTGGTCATCTCTGGAGGCAATCAAATGTCTGAACACAACTGTTAAGTCCTGTTCTACTTTGAATGATCACAAAGGACCTTTCTTTAGATCCAAGTTGTTACATGCAGTGTAAGCGACCACTGAGGTGGTCCATCTGATGGGAAGACTAGTCTGAGAGAATGAAAAGTTCAGTTACTGGTAACATCACAGTTTTATAATTATCAAACTTGTCCTTTGAACAACTACCTCTCATTCATTAACCGGAGGACTGCTTTCATGAGGGATAATTCATCACAGGTCCTCAGGCCCATATCCACAATCTGATGACACTTTACAAATGGGAGGTACAAATTATTTCTGTAATTTATTTGTTTGCAAAACATGCTCCCATCTGAACTTATCTGTTAGAACAAACCAACCTAAAGTTATATAAAGGCTATAAATAGCCTTTATCTTATTTAGTGTAAATATTCATGCCTTGTTATTACTGGGTACTGCCTCAGACTCTACTTAGTGTGTAATATAATATATGATATGTGAACTTTATTAAGTTTCTAAACCTTGAAAAATTCTGAATTCTGAAACCCAGCTGAATCCGAGAGTTTTAGATAAGGGACTGTGGAGCTGTCACCAGAAATGAGTCTTAATTTTCTTTTTTCTGCATGCAAATATGTACTAATAATGTTCTTAAAGATAATTTGTTTGGGGAATTTAAATAATCTTTCTAAAATTGAATTTAAACTATTAATTTGCTTAGCCAAATCATATATTGCACATAGGTAAATTCAGGTCTGTCGTGGTAAAATTATCACAAGTTACAAATTTGTTGCATCTGAGTTAATGAGATTTTATTATAAACACAAAACAGCATTACTTCCAATGCCTGATTTTCATTAGTACGAGAAAGGCCAAATAAAGCTATAGAATTAATAAAAGAGTTGCCTATGTTGCTTACCCTATATGCATTCAAAAGAGTTGCTGAATTTTTTATTTGTAAAAAGCTGAAAAGATATTTATGTTGCCTGCCCCCAGTTTGATTTGGACTAAGGCTGCCACAAAATCTTTTTAGTTCCAGTGGCCTGTGAATTTTTCCTGGAGTCCTGTTCTCTTATTTTTAAGGTACTGAGGCTAAGGATTTTCTCAACAAAGCAAAAAGGGGAAAGATTTTTTTTTTTTTTTTTTTTTTAACGAGAAGACAGGTGGGATGCCTGGGGTACGAAGGGCATTTTGCCAAGTGCAAAAGTAGGAAGGGCCTCAGCAGGTTAAGGGCAGCACTGCAGGGCTAAAGGGGAGGTCCACTGGAAAGGGGTAGAAGGTGGGTGGGGGTTTGTGCTGAGGGCCCAGGGACTGGGGTTACATCGCGTAGGCAACAGGGCTGAGGGCTTATGTTGGGATGCAGAGCCCTGAATTCCACTCTGTTTCTTTAAAATCAGTTTTGCTCCTGTTTGTTTGCAAAGAGGACCTGTGTGTTTAGTTCCTACTGAGCAGGAGGTTTCCTGTCTTTTAACCATAATTCCACACATAAATACTACATAATAATCCCTTTATTAGACAAAAATAGTTTTTATCTCGAATCCTGTAGGGTTACTCTCAGAGCTGTGGCTCTTTTAAAATCTTGGCCAGCTCACCTCTCTCTTTTTTCTTCCTGTTCTGGACTCTTTCTTTCCAGTTTCTCTTTCAAGAAGATGTTGTCACTGTTCTTCTCCAAAGCACGCATTCAGACAGAACAGCAGGCAGAGGTTGCAGACTCCTCGTAGGAAGGATTTGCAGAAGGTGTTGATGTAAGCGGATTGGCTGTTTATATCAAATATGCTGGAGCAGGGGCCCCAATAACAACGACCTCCCAAACACTGAGGAGCCCCGAAGGATGGCAGGAGACCAGCTCACCCACGGAGATGCTGTTAGAGCTGGAATGACTTCTGTGAAAGGGGCTGAGTGCAGTTCTGTGGGAAATTTGCGGCCCGGCGTTGTGGCGTGTGTGGGATGTTGGTGTTTGTCCAGGTAGTTGTGCTCATGCCAGGAGTTGTGTGTCTGCCTCGGTTCTGCTGCACTAATTGATATGATGGTGTCTTTACAAGGTCTTGCCGTGCGAAGGATGATAGAAACCTTGCCAACCCAAAGGCTGCATCCCAGCCACATTCCTTAGTTAGAATCTTCGCTATGTGAGATGGAAAGAATATAGGAGGCAGAGTAATACATTCCCAGATGTCAGAGAGAGGTCATGACATGAAAACTCATTTCATAGTAACTAAAATTATGGCAAATTTGCCAGAAAATATAAAATAGTCACTGGGGGGCATTAAAGAGAGAGCAAGGGTTGGGTTTAAAGCAGGGGAAGAAGGCCTTGGGAATGCTGGCCCAGGCCCAGGCAGCCTTCAGTTCACTTCCAACCCTGCTGTTAGTTACCATTTGGAAAAAAATGAAACCAGCTAACTCTGTTATGTCTTATTTACAGAAATCAGCAATTCCCTGTTGCCTCCAGGATAAAGTCCTGGCATGCAAGACACTTTATATTCTGATTCCAACCTAAATCTCTGCATGATCTCCTATCCCTTCCTCCTGGCCTATCTTGGGTGCATTTGTGTACATGAACTTCTTACCATGATAGTAGCATGCCAGACCCTTGTATGCCTTCGACATGGGTCCATTTTTTATTACTACTCTCTCCTCCTCTTGGCAAATTCCAACTCATCCTTCAAGGCTTTAGTTCAAATGTGACCTCCTCTATGGAGCCTTTTCTCATATTCATTCATTCATTCATTCATTCATTTAACAGACAGTGATTGAGCAGTGTCAGGCATTGTGCTAGGCTCAGGGGGTAGGGTGGGGTGGGGTGGGGAGAATGATGAATAAGATGGTCTAGTCCTTATGCCTCAGGAATATCAGTCTTGTAGGGATCTTGCTAATCAGGGAAAGAGTCCTAGAGGGAATTACTATGAGGATGAGAGCTGAAAATCTCTTAGCCAAGAGAAGGTTTGGTGGCATGTACCATGCCAAGCAGTATCACAACAGTGTTGATTACCTCCTTTGTTCCAGGTGTTCCTCTGTCATGTATTGTAATGTAATTGTGATCATGTATTGTAATGATCTCTTTGCTTTCTCCAGTTTTATTCCCTTTATTCTGTGAGTTCCTTGCTGTAATAGTAGATGGCTTCACTTCTTCTATGCCCCCACAATCTAGTTCAGTGCCTACTATAGAGGACTGTGGCTCAGCTGAGTTAGTAGGAACTGGGAATGGGCAGTAGGAACAAAGTCTACTGCTGTTATATCTTGGAACCAGCCAGGTCAGAGTGGTAGCAACTTCACATGTATTAAATGACAATTCCATCTATGTTTGCTATGTTCCTTCAGCTAGTAAAGTAATCTTTAAAAGTTTTCATTATCTGGAGATGGGGAAAGAATCCTCATAACTACATCCCATTATCTGGCATTTGCCAGTCCTGAGGACATTTTTAGTCCACCTGATGGGCCACCAGGAAGTCCTGCATCAGGTGCTGTTAAAAGAATGATAATTATTGGCATAATCAGAAAGAGAGCTATGAAACTTCCCTTGTATAACTTAGAAATGCCTCAAAGATGTGGGTGCCCTGAATGGGTTGGAATGGAGGGCCAGCAAGCCAACATGACCATGTGGCCTGCCACAGCAATGGAAAGTCCTGAGTAGATGGTGCTGGCAAAGAGTAGTACTGAATACTCTGAGAAACCTATGAGGCAAGTCTCTGTATCCAGGGGTGGACAGTGGAGGTTGGTTAGGTGGGTGGATGGAAATCTGAAGGATTAGCTACTCTACATGCGAGTAAGCTAACCATAATCTTTCTCATAATGTAGACCTGCCTGGATCCCCTGTGACACTCAGCTTTTGTCCTGGGCTCCAGGAAAGCCAGCACTTTTGAAGCTTGGTAGACAGCATGATGGAAATCTCATCTTATTTATGGGGCCCCTCTCTACCATTCAACACAGGAGTTGGATTCCCCTTCCATGAAGGACACTTTATTTTCATTCATATTTGCTAAGTCATTCCAGTTGTCCCTAATTTACTCTCAGGCAGGAATAAGAAAACTTTGGGACTTCTGGGGGCAAGTGCTGTCCACAGGAAAAGGTAATAATTCATAACTCCTAAGTCTGCGTACCCTAAGTAATGACCTTCAGTTCTCTTGGGTATAGGAATAGGATAGGCAGATTAGACCTGGAATTTTGAAATTCACTGAAGCTAAGAGTGAGTACCATAGAATAAAATTTACCAAGACAGCAATACTAATATACAAATTAAGAGAGATTCTATAATTGATTGATGGTATGGAATCCTTGAAAAGCAAATAAGGGGGCTCAGTTTTGGTTTTGGCATAGACGGTGGGTTGTTTACGCACGTGAGGCCCTCAGGTTTGAGAATCATCCACAATTTTTCTAACAAGTTCAGTTTAGGTGACTAAGTTTTATGGTGTTTGTTTAAGTGAATAAGTAAATGAGAGCCTGTAAATAGGTCCTAGCTTCTGAGGGTTCCTCTCCACAAGGTAGGCAAATTTGTGTTATGAATATAGAGGGGTAGAAATTAGTCACTGGAGAGAAATGCATTTCAGGGATCTCAGGGTTCTGACGGGACAATGATAATATACCTTTTTAAAAACAGGTGGATGGCCGGGCGCGGTGGCTCACGCCTGTAATCCTAGCTCTCTGGGAGGCCGAGGCGGGTGGATTGTTTGAGCTCAGGAGTTCGAGATCAGCCTGAGCAAGAGCGAGACCCCGTCTCTACCAAAAATAGAAAGAAATTAATTGGACAGTTAAAAATATATAGAAAAAATTAGCCGGGCTTGGTGGCGCATGCCTGTAGTCCCAGCTACT
>CAUYSK010116777.1:0-12156 GCA_963575035.1 Avahi laniger | reverse complement strand
TTAATTTCTTTCTATTTTTGGTAGAGATGGGGTCTCGCTCTTGCTCAGGCTGGTCTCGAACTCCTGAGCTCAGAACGATCCGCCCACCTCGGCCTCCCAGAGTGCTAGGATTACAGGCGTGAGCCACCGCGCCCGGCTGCTGTCTACATTTTGATATCTAGTATTCAGCCCTTATTCTATGTATGCCTATCTTTAATCTACATATTTTAGACAATTAGGCTTCTCCTAGCTATACTGCTTTGTAACTGAAGTTTTCACTTAATTTTTTATGGGCATTTCTTCAGTAAGTACATACATATCTAGAACATAGAGAATAAACTAATTACCCTAGACAAAATTTTTAATGTGATATTAAGTAATATCATCTTGGGATAGAGTTAGGCATGCATTTGATAATGGATTTGCTTGTTCAAAATTGAGTACGAATTTATTTCTTCTCTAGAAAAAGTGAAGACTAATGTAATAACACATTTTCTATATTGCCTAACTAGTAAAATGTAAAAGTGTTTAGAATAGAAACTTGCTTGCTCTGTCCAGTAAGAATTTCTTTGCCTGGAAAAAAAAGGTTTTATCACAATATATTGCTAAATTTTAAAAAAAGTCAAGTTCCAACGTAATAATATACAGTGATCCTTAATTTATTTCTTAAAGTGTAAATAGCACAGGGAGAAAAAGCCTGAAAAGACACACTAAAAAACAAACAGCAGATGATCTTTACTTTCTTCTGAGCGCTTTGCTAGATTTTCTTCAGTGGTAAGTAACTGGCATTACTTTTGAAGTCAAAAAAGGTAGCTTTACATTGTTAAGAAACTACAGTCAATGCTATAAATGAAAGACAGCAAGGGTGTGAATAGTTCAAAAGTGACTTAATTGACTGCTAGACTTGTTTTTACACTTTTTATGGATTTCTTCAAAACACTTCCACACTGCACTGAAACTGGATTTACTTTTTGGTTTTGTTGGGTCTTTTGTTCTTTCATTCAATAATTATTGAGTCTCTACTATGTGCCAGACACTGTTCTAGGTACCAAGCATTTAGCAGTGAGCAAAATGGACAAAGTCTCTATCCCTCTTTGATAGGGAAGACAAAGACCAAAAATTTATAAAGACCAAAAATATATAAAAATATATACTCTCAGTGACAAAGCAAACACGAGCATACAACACACACCCCTCCACTTTCAAGTGTGATGAGCAAAAGTGAAGGATAAAGGAGCAAAGCAACACTAAGGTGGGAAGAGAGGATTGTCAGGGTAGGCTTCTCTGAGCAAGTGATATTTAAGCAGAGACCTGAATGAAGTAAGGGAACGGGCCAGAGGAAGATATGGGAGAGGGAATGTCAAGAATATCAGGTAAAGGCCTTGAGCTGGCACTGGGCTTGGAATGTGCAAGAATAGCAGGAACAAAACCAGTGTTAAGAGTGGATGAGAGAAGGGAGAGCAGCAGGAGGCGGTGTGGCCACTTCACGCAGTGCCTTGTAGGCCCACGCTGTGACTCTGAATGTATTCCAAACGTGACGAAGACACCAGGTCTTAAAAAGATCACATCGCCCGCTGCATGGATGTTTGATTGTGTGAAGGAGTGAAGGGAAGGAAGCAGGAAAACCTGGGAGATGATTATAGGCATCCAGGCAAGAAACAATCATGGCCTGGACCAAAGCGGTAGGGCAAGCAGATGAGATGCGGTCTGAGAGGATATATTTTGATGGTTGATTCAATATAACTTGCTGATAGATTAGATGAGAGAAAAGAAGAAGAAATCATGGACAATTCTTAGGTTCTTGGCCAAAGCAACTGGGTAAATGTTGACACCAGTTCCTAGACTGGGGCTGACCAGCAGAGAAGTCAGTCTGTGGGCGGCAGAAATTGGGGGACCCATTTTGGACATGTTAAGTGTGAGATGACCATTGGACATTCAAGTTAAGATGTCAGGTAGGCAATCACACCTGTAAGTTGCCATTCAGGAACAAGTTGGGGCTGAAGACATAAATCTAATATTTACAGGATATGGGACTAAATGATATTTCCTAGGGTATGAAGGCAGAGAGAAAAGAAGAGAGGGCTGAAGACAGCTCTGAGGCGTGCCAACATTTAGACACAGGGAGAAGAGAAGGAGACCAGTGAGGTGTCCCAAAAGCCAAGAGAAAGTGTTTTCAGTAGGAGACAGTAATCACCTGAGTACAAGCTGCTAATGAGTAAGGACTGAGAAATGACTATTGGATTTGGTGACTTTAATAAAGGTGGCTTCAGTGGAGTAATGGAGAACAAAAATTAGTGTGCAGTTATCCCTCCTTATCCACAGTTTCACTTTTCAGAGTTTCAGTTAATCTGCAGTTAACCGTGGTCCAATAATAATAAATGGAAAATTCCAGAAATAATCCATAAGTTTAAACTGCATGGCATTCTGAGTAGCATGATGAAATCTTGCACTGTCTTGCTCTGTCTCGCCCGGGACGTGCACCATCTCTTTGTCTAGTGTGCCCATGCTGTATACTTGACCCACCCATTAGTCACTTAGTAGCTTAGGAGCTGTCTCGGTTACCAGATAAATTCACAGTATCGCAGTGCTTGTGCTCAAGTAGTCTTTACTTTACTTACTAATGGCCACAAAGCACAAAAGTAGTGATGCTGGCAATTCAGATGTGACAAAGAGAAGCCACAAAGTGTTTTCCTTAAGTGAAAAGATGAAAGTTCTTGATTTAATTAAGAAAAAAAAAAGTGCTGAGATTGCTAAGAGCTATAATAAGAATGAATCTTCTATCCATGAAATTAGCAGTATGTTAAAATTGTTCTATTTTACTATTAGACATTGATGTTAATCTCACTGTACCTAACTTATAAATTAAACTTTATCATAGTTACATATGTATAGGAAAAAACAGTGCATATAAGGTTCAGTACTATCCACGGTTTCAGGCAGCCACTGTGGGGTCTTGGAACATTACCTCGACAAGGGGCACTACTGTATGTTCAAGAGAAGATCTGGAAAACAACTGGATACAGACATCTCTTTCAAGGTATATTACATTAACAACAATAGAGTTGACTGCTGTACCCCTAACATCTCGCTAGTCTTGCCACAGAGGTGTGAAATGAGTTATTAAATAAATGTCAAATCTGAAAATTCCCAATACTTCAAACCAACTTAAGAAAACCAAATGGTCAAGAGCTAGAGAGCTTCCTGCCCATCCCATTCTGTTCCTAGCCTCCATGAGTGAAGATGACTATTGAAAACATGAGCTTCTTTCTCTTATTTTTTCTTAACTTGCTGTATATCTAGGGCCAAAAGATAATCATTTATAATTAGCATTTTTGATTGGTAGAGATAAGAGAAAGACATTCTCTTTCTCCTTCCCAATTTTACAGAAGTTATATGTAACTAAAAGTTAACAGATAAATTATAAACATGTCACCAATGGGGTTTTAAAAAAAAAAACAAAACACCAAAGCAGTGGTCAAGTATTTTAAACAAAACAAACATCTTATTCCAAATCCCTTGCTAAGACCTTAAAAATAGCCACTTATTTTCTAAAATGGAAACTCCCCCTCTCCCGATTCAGGTATCTTTCCCTTTCTCAAAGTGAAACAGTAAAGCCCCTTGTGGAGAAAAGGCAATGTCCAGAAAAGAGTCAGCTTTCCTACCTGACATAATGTCTTCTGCTAATTCCTTTTCTCTTTCAATTTTTTCCTCTAGGGTTGAAATGCAGAATTCATAGCCAGCAAGAGCAAATTCCTGTCTGTAAAGCAAAGATCAGTAATTGGCCATTTACCTCTCATAAACTCTTTTATCTTCATTTTTCCAGCTTAGATTTAAGCACAATCAGTAAGGAAGTGTAAAATGGGAAGAGGGAATTTTGCTTGAAGTCCTAAGGGGTGTGAATCTGTCTTTTCTCAGAAGTTTTTTATTTGTTTGTTTTTAAGCCATCCATTTAATGTAACATAAAGAGCTAGGAATGCTGCCATAATTTCAATAACTGACATAACCAGCCGTTTTCATCATCACCACTAACAGTCTCCAGTGAGTTGGTTTCTCCGCGTGTGAAAGCCTTACATATATGTTCAAAGCAATACAAGCCTGAATGGAGACTCTGCCGCCCTGCCCTGAGGATTCAACTGCTAACCTCATACAGCTTCTGGGGAGCTTTAGTCACTTCATACTTCTTCCAAGCTGTAAGTCTTTGAGAAAAGCTTCTTTTATAGAAATGGAACTTCTAGCTAGGGCACCAGAAGGCATTTTGCCCAACTCTGTAGCCCTGGACCCTTAGTCAACTGCGGAGGGCTCAGTCAACCCAAGCATGCAGGCTGACTCTGCTGGTTTTTATAAAGAGATTCAGAAGAACAAGACAGAAATTCCTTCATTCAGGAGCTCAGCTTTGGTTCTTGTTCTTCAGTTTGGGCTCTAGTTTCTTACTAAAAGTGGCAACACAAAGCTCATCTTTTCTCTTCCAGTGCTTTGCCAGGGGAGAACTGAGGGCCTACTGTTCTACTCCACTCTCAGAAGAACAGAAGCCCCTTCCTTCCTCAGGCCCAACCCTTGGGAAGAGGGACCCTCTCTAGCCAGGGGCAGGTGGAGGCTGCCCACGAGATGCTCTCAGTCAGATCAAAAGGTCTATAAACTCCCTTCCTAACTCACATTAGCCTTTCTAAGGCTTACGATCTGGCTGTCTTTTCTGGTCTCATTCTTCTCTTAATAAAACAAAATGAAAAGTACCGAGTAACTAAGAGGCTAATTTTACTGCCTACTACACAAGCCTTCACCTCTACAAGACTATGACTTTGTCTTACTCAACAGTGTTTATTAGCTTTGAGCTTCTTACGCTAGGACTCCACACCCCATCAATAACTAGTCCTATCTAGTACTCCTCCAAGAATGGTCAAGCTACAATCCTCCCTGGCATAGGCCAAGCTCAAAGCTTCTCAAAAGACCTGAAGTCAAAGGCCCTCAGAAGTTCTAACCTAGTCAGTCAAAATCCAAGGAGGCTAAACAGGTCCTGATGAGCACGAAGGGGCTGATGACTACGAAAGCAGGGAACAGTAGCAGGCCTTTGGCCTTGACGGGCGCCCATTCTACAGCACCACGCTTGATGTCACTCCAAACCTCTGGCACCAATTTCCGCAGCAACTAGAAACCTAAGGGAAGTAAGTCCTAGGTCTCTCCCATGATTCACCCCAAAATATAACTCTCTATAGGAGTTCTCTGCTTATATCCCAGGAACTTTGTTTCTGAATTCCAACTAGAGAGACTGACAGGGAATGAAAGGCACTCACTCAGTGGCGTTCCTGGCCGTTGGCACACATCTCAATTGATTTCTAGCGTCTTCTCATGTAACTGACAGATTTTCTTCTTCTTTGTAAGAATGTGGACTTACTCACTATTTTAAAAATAGCACCTATTTCCTGTCCTAATTTTCCAAAGATCTCCCCTCTACTCCTAGATATTTTCCGTCCTAAAACCTAGCTATGATCATCTCTACATGCTGTAAAAACACTGTCTACTGAATGAGCCACTTAGATACTCCCATACCAACTCTTTCATCTTCAACCTTATACCTAACTTCTTCTTTTGCTGATACTTGTATCAGCAAAATGACTTCTTCAAAGTAAATTATACCCAGCAGCTTTTACGTTGCTCCCTCCTCTTCTAAGAAGAGCTAAAGTTCTAACTTGAACTTCCCTTCACATGTCAAGCAGAAACAGAAAACTTGATTAAGTTTGTCATGTAGCTGGCCCTGTGAGGGCTGTGACCTCCACGCAGCAGACTAACAGAAACAGCAGGGGCAAAAGTGGAAGAGCCTGATAATTGCAATGATGAGGTATGGAACACTTTGAGTATGACACCGAATTCTGGAGACCCAGAAGACCAGCAGGTAAATGAAGATTATATAACATCCCAGGGTCAAAGTTTTCTGCCCATATCCCTACTCCTTGGCTGCTGCCACACTTAGATTCTGACTATACTTACCTATTCTGAGCAGCATAGATACTGGCTAGCTTTAGGGAGATTTCAATTATTGCATTGTCTTCCTGTTGGGAGAAAGACAAATGAAGGAAATTCATGACAAGTAAAATTTTCTCATGGAATATTTCAGATCAACTTCTAGAATGACTTTGGCCACAAAGCCATAGTCTTTATTCTTTTAGAGGAATTAACCAACAGTGAATTCTTCAATTACCATACTGTTCCATTAGTGAAAGATTGGCAATTGTTATACAGATCTAGAAGGGAAAAAAATCCACCTTTTTTGACCAAAGCACATAATGGGGGATGGGGGGTTGTTTTCAGGAAGCAAGACTATTGTGAAAACTGTTTCAGTGAGAGGCCAGTACTAGGCAATGTCCTTACCTGCTTCATGCCTCCTCCAAGCAGGTAACTCATTGTTGCTTTAAAAAGTTGTTCTGCCTATAAGCATAAGGAAAAGATTTTTCTTTTACTTGGGCCCCACTATCTTATACGACTCTGGATTCTAAGTACCAGTCTGATGCATCACTCCTTGTAAAACACATACACATACAAACTCACATGCACACAGAAAAATACCCTTGTGAAGAGAAAACAGATCAAAATATCAGGACCCCACATCCTCTTTGTACCTTAAACCACTCATCCAAACTCACTGTGGCAGAGGCTGCAAACTGTCCCCAATATTAACTCTCCTCTCCATCTTTTTAGTTATAGAATTTCCTCAATTTTAGTAGATCAGCTTCCCTTGCAGCTAGGTGTGGTCACGTGATAAAGTTTTGGCCAAGAGATGCAGGCAGAAGGAATGTGAACTTTGAAATCATATTTTGTAATTTGCCCTCCATCCTCTTTCTTTCTTCCTACAGACTGGAGGTGAGTCAACTAACCCATGCAGATGAGGACATATTTTAGAAGGAACCTGGGCTTCTGGACCAGAGAGCAAACATGCCTATACCTGCCTGCCTTCTGTCTTTAGGAGAACTAATGCACTAAAGAGAAATGCATCTCTATCCTGTTTGAGTCACTGTATTTTGGGGTCTCTTTGTTACGGTAGCTTAGCCTGTATACCCCACTGTTATAATTCCCTTGAGGCTAATCCTTCACAAATTCAAGATACTACAAAGTGATTTACTTACATTTTCAAGCTGACCCCGTATAAATGCTAAGTTGGCCATCTGAAAGCAAATTACAAATTGTTTTTCAGTTTAGAGTACTGTGTTCCCACTTATTTTAAAACCGTTAAACTAAAGATGCCCTTTTGCTTCCACTCTCTAAATACAAAAATAGTTCAAAGTGAAAAGTATGTCACCAATTAATCTGCTAGAAACACAGTACAGCAATGGTATAAGTAAATGCTTCACATACTTTGTTGACAAATCAAATCCAGGTCCACTCATCACTGAAGAAACAAATGCTAATGATATTGGTTTCTTTTTGGTCTGGAATTAAGAGGTCTTATATAAGTGACACCCTAAGGGTAAAAAAATTGAAACCAAAAGAAAAACTAGTTTAAAAAAAAAGAGTTTTAGGACATCCTGAAGGTTAGGAATATAAATCAGAACTAACAACCCTTCCCTGGCATCCACCCTTCCTCATCAGTAGCTCAGATTGTCTACAAGAGTTACCAAATCATAAGTGTAAGTGATGGCCTTCTTGTTATCCCTCTGATAGGCAAGACGAAGAGCGTCATGCAAAATTAACTCAGCCTCTTCTGGTTCATCTTTCATGATGCTCAACTGAAAAGAGAAGATAAAATAATAGAAGATAAAACATAAAGAAAGCAGATGCATGTGCTACCAGATAGAAGTGGATAATTATACATCCCAATACACAGAAGGAAGCTACTCATTCAGTCATCAGATATTTACTGAATTCCTACTAAGCACTAGGCATTGTCTACAGAGGTGACAGAGAGGTAAGCCTCCCTTGCAGCTAGGTGTGGCCATATGACAAGGTTTTGGCCAAGAGATGCAGGCAGAAGGAATGTGATTAGTCATATTTTATAAGTAAGCTACTTGTCCTCCATCCTGTCTTTCTCCCTTCCTACAGGCTGGAGGTGACCATGTAGGACAAGTAAGCTTAATTACGACTAATAAGAGCTGTGAGGAAAAGCAATGGAAAGCAGTAATAAGGGGTCTCCTCTAAATGGGAGTTAGGGAAGACTTCCAAGGAAGTAACAGTTGAACTGAGGGAGGAAGCATGAAAATGAGTCAACCAAATAAGGAACTGGGGAGAAGAATGACCCACAGGATAGAGAATGAATGAAGCCCCTATAAGCTGAAGAGAATGGTTTTTCAGAAGAAATGCAAGGAAACAGATGAAGCAAGGATGGTGAGCCACAGGATTATTGCCATCTGAGTGGGCAAAGGAGGTTGGTTTAGATCACGTAGGGTCTTGTAGGCCAAGGCAAGGAATTCATATTTTATCATAAATGCAGTGGGAAGTCATTCAAAGTTTTCAGGCAAGGAGGTGACGTAATTCAATTTACATTTTTTTTTTAAAGATCGCTCTGGTTGCTGCATGGAGAATAGACTGTAGGGGACAGGAGGGCAGGAAAGACTACTGGAGTGCTGGCGGTGGCAGTGATGGTTAGCATTGGGGTGGCAACATCAGGGGAGATAGAGAAAAGGGGGCAGATTTGAGAAACATTTTGGATTTGTTGGCAACAGGAATCGTACTACAAGTGTACTGGGAGGCAATGGTTAAGGTATCGCAATTTTAAGAATAACTATGAGGTTACTAGGCTGAAAAACTGATGGTAGTGAACAGAAGACGGAAAGAATGTGTCGGGGAGGCATTAAAGATCAAGTGTTTAGTTCTGGGAATGTTAAATATGAGAGGTAGGTGAGGTCTCAAAGTGGAGACGGCATGTCAGTAGCACACTGCAGGCTGGGGATACAAATTTGGACGTTGTTGGTATCAAATCAGCATTTAGCCCAGTGAAAGAGATGAGATAACCTGGGGAGTAGAGGAGAAGAGAATATAAAAAAGGGTGTGGTGAAAAAGAAAAAATTTAAAAATCAAACCAGATGACCAACACTAAATTGCATTTTCAGGACGCAATACACGTGCAAAATTATGTCATTTCAGCTTAGCTGGTTAAGTGATAAAAACAGCTACAAAACATTCCTGATGTTTTGTTTGGATAAAACAGCGATGCCTGGGGTGCCATCTTCATTTGCAATTGAGACTGCAGCGGTTTTACTGCGGGCTTTAGAGTCAAATCTCATCCCCCTGGGATGACCAATCTCATTCTGGGCACTTTTGCCCTGGGAACCTCCACCCGCTCTTCGGTAAGGTGGAGAAAGTAATGGCATCAATCAGGTCACCGGACCCAGATCCCGGAGGCTGCTGCGCTCGGCAGGACGCAGGGCCCAGGACCCGCCTCACCTTGGCCCGCTTCAGCAGCTGAATGATCTCGGCCTCGGCCTCGTCCTCGGCGGCGGCGGCCCCGTCCGCTCCCTGCTGCTCTTCCTCCTCTGCTGCAGCAGGCCTCGAGAACCAGGCGAGCGCTGCGGGAAGGGGCTCTGAGGTCACCGGGCCCGGCCCGCGCCCCTGTCCCCGCCCGGCCGGCCCCGCCCGCGCCCCTCACCTGCCAGCAGCGGCAGCAAGCCCGGGCCCCCCCCGTGCAGCGCGACTCGGGATGGCGGCACCTGCACCTCGGGTCCCGGGCCTCCGGCCAGCCCCGGGAACAGGCGCGCCGAGCAGCCCCGGCACCGCCGCCCTACGGCCCGCAAGAGGCCTCCGCCCAGGCCCCGGCTCAGGAGCCGGTACATGCTCCCGCCGCGTCCTCTGCGCACTGCAGGCCCGGCCGAGGCCGGGGCGCCCCGCCCCCCGCGCCGAGCGCTCGCCGGATTGGTCAGGCCGTGACGACGAGGGGTCGTCACCGTGGCCGTCCGCATGCGCAATGGTGCACACCGACGTCACTCCCGTCTCGCCCCGCCCCCGGCTGGTGACCGGAATCCTTCGTCGGTAGACGCTGGCTGCGGGAGCGCCGGGGCCGTCGCGTCCGCTTAGGTGGGCACACCGTGTGGCGCCATGGCCGTCGCGCTTCCCGCGGTCGTGGAGGAGCTCCTGAGCGAGATGGCCGCTGCGGTGCAGGAGAGCGCGCGAAGTACGGGGCGGAGGCCGTTTGTGGCTGCGTGGTGGGCCGGGCACAGGGCACCGGCAGGCGGGAGGTCTGGGCCTGCGGGGCGCTGGGATCCGCACGCCGCCCCGCACACCTCGTAGTGGCCCGTCAGTATTTTTTCCCATGTGGTTCTGCCTCTAAATCCCTTGCTCGTTTAAAGGAAAAAAAAAGTGAAACTGGACGAGTAAAAATCCAATCTACTGAGCAGATTCCTCAGGCACAGCGCAGCTGCAGGAGCCCCGCCCCTCACGAGCGAGCAGCCCCGTGGGCCGAAGCGCTGAAAGCTGCCTGGGCGCGGCTGGGGAGGTGGAAGGGCCAGGAGCCGTCAGTGAGATGCAGCAAAGTGAATTTTTGAATTATTTTACTCAGAATTTTGAGTTATTAGACTTATTTCTCAAATTCTGATGTTAACTTTAATATTTTCATACACTTTGTTCAGAAAATAAGTATTTTAGGCCCACAAAGCCCAAATACGTACGCGATTACTGGAGTAAATCTGAGCATTGTGAAAGTACCTTTTTTCCTCTGACCAGCAGAGGATGCTCTGTGACTGCTCACCAGAGTCACTGAGAAAAGATGATCTCTGGATGTTCACAGCATACTAGTAGGAGAGAATACTTAGAATCAAAATGCATTGACTACCCGGGCGCGGTGACTCACGCCTGTTATCTTACCCCTTTGGGAGGCTGAGACAGGAGGATCGCTTGAGCCCAGGAGTTTGAGGTTGCACTGAGCTTATGATGATGCCACTGTACATTAGCCCGGGTAACAGAACCAGGCTCTGTCTCAAAAAAAAAAAAAATACTGAACTTATTAGAACTATTCTGATGTAAAAATTGCCATCTTGTAAATAGCAGTCAACTTAGGCCACAAAACCGCCACTGTTTATTCACTAGGTGGCTTTTGTTTTAAAAGTACTGTACTGTACTTTAAAAGGGTTTGAGTTACTTACAGTTTTTAAAGAACTGAGGAAAGTAAGCCAACTTTTGTTTTCTCATTTCAGTCAAAACTAACAAGACTTAAGTGTATATGCTTAAAAGATTAGGCCAGCCAGGTATTCAAACATATTTGATTCTAGAAAAAGTGGAGAAAAAGCTAACTGAAACAGTTGTTCTGGGGCTCTAAGATTTGGTGGCCTGAGTGAGGGTGTGGACCGCTGTGACTTTACACAAGTATTGGGGAAGAGGGCAGGAAATCCCCGTGGTTTCAGTGTGGCACTTTTACCCCCACTGTGCCTAGTACGTCCCCCAGTCCAAATATCCTGTGTTTGAACTTACCCAGAAAATAAACCTAGTCTTTTGCCAAAAGGAGGGAGAAGCAGTCACCTAAATCTAAGGAGAGTAACTGGGGTCCTACTGCTTCTTAAACTTACTTTCAAAGAGTCTTATTTTAGTATCCCTGCTTCATCTCTGCCTTCAAAGCTATCTCATGCCACCAGTTTCTCAGGGCTTTTTGGGAATAGGGAGAGGTGGATTATGGACTGTAAATCAGATTGATACTTGGCTCTCCCCACTGCTAGCTTAGGATTCAGGTTTCTCGGGCCTTGTAAATTATTTTACATTCTTCTGTCAGCTTCCAACGTATTTAGCTATTGTTTCTCTGTGTCTTTCTCATGCTTTGGAGTTTATACTTTTTAAAAAATCCTTTTATTATTAGTGGGGTTTGGAGAAGGAGTATAACTAGATGCGTAGCTTCAGTTCACCATCATACACAGAAGTCTTTTTGGTCATATAATGTTTCTTAAGATTTTTGTCTGTGATCAGTGCTTCAACATGATTAACTTTTTCCATTCCCATTTTTACAGTTCCTGATGAGCATTTATTATCGTAAGTACATATCCTGTTGTGTTTGATTTTTTTTTTAACCATTATGTGTTTTAAGAGCCAAATCCTTTCAACATCAACTTTTGATTTTAAAAATATTCTTACTAAACTTGGCCGGGCGCGGTGGCTCACGCCTGTAATCCTAGCACTCTGGGAGGCCGAGGTGGGCGGATCGTTCTGAGCTCAGGAGTTCGAGACCAGCCTGAGCAAGAGCGAGACCCCATCTCTACCAAAAAATAGAAAGAA
>CAUYSK010116770.1:0-11131 GCA_963575035.1 Avahi laniger | reverse complement strand
GTCTCTGTGGGCATCAGCCGTTCAGTCCAAGATGCAACTTAAAGACCAGGAGCTAAAAGAGCTGGAAGCAGGGGAGCAATCTGAAACGGACAGGGGAGATGGTGTCTGTCTGCTTTTGCTTCCTGCCTGGATTTAAGGGAGTGTGGATGTGGTGTGACAGGGCCCGGACAGCCCTTTTAACTTAGCCTTGAAAGATTAAAACACTCAAAACTTCTGAATCGCCTTTTCACATTGGAGGATACCCCAGGATAAAGTGGCCCCCAAATCAGGGCTCATTTCTCTGAATTTCCTGTTCTTTCTGGATTGTTCCTCAATAAGCTCTCCAGTGCCTTCCAGCTTTTACTTTTCGTACTTTATGTTTCTCCATTGTCCTCAGTTTATGGTTAATTGGAAATAACTAGAGTACCCTGAATAATTTTGAGTTGAACAATGAAGGAACAAATCAATAACTGCTTGCTTATTGGACAGCAATTTGGTTGATTCAGTATAATAACAATAATAATAATAAACAGACTATTTTAGTTTCAGTCATAGGGGAGTGTTTGCATATCTTTTAATTATATATTTATCTATTGCATATTAAACTGTTTTTAATGTCCTAATCATAGATATCAGCCTTTCCCACTACTCTAATTATGTAGTAATATGTTTAATCTGTTCCTCCAGGGTGAGTTACAATTATTTTCATAGTTTTTTGCTCACATTTCTAGTTCAGTCTTTTTTTGATAATATCTACTCATTAACTTGAGAAGATTTGCTTTATTTCAATTATTTTCATCCTTCATATATCTCAAAATATTTTTTTCTGACTGATAGCTAATGTCTCCTTAGATTTTTCATATAACTCTTATTCATGTCACAGATCAAACCAGGGTAATAAGTCAAAGGAAACTTGAATTTGGATGATAGTATATCGCACAGTTCTGAATGGTGCAACAGAGCAGAGAACCTGAAAGAACCACAAACAAGTAATTTGAATATATCAATAGCTGACACATTTTAAAGGGAGGTTTTGAAATCTCTTAATACAAATACGTGTTTACATTTTATCTGAGGTCCCCCGAGCAGAGTAATGGCTGCTGCTGAAAGAGGCTGACACTTACTCAAGTCACATCTCTGCAGGAACAACACATTTCAGGGCATTTGTCATCATTTCCTATTGCTCAGTTCAACAATGACAGCTTTAAGAAAAACTGCTTCTGATGTTGCAGGGTTCTCTTAAATTGCTGGAAAGAAAGGCTTTTCTGTGACTGTGTTTTCAATCAGCACGTGGTCTGGTGAGAATTAGAGTAAGGAACAACTGAGCTTTAATCTCATGGGATCCATGGCCTTGAAGCGGTTTCTCTGTAAAATATTCATCACTGAGTCTTGCCTCCACCGCCATTACCTTAACACTATTCGTGTGCTCAAAAGAATTCTCCTTCATAGAGCACATTCCCCCCTTGCCTCCTTTCCCCAAATACTGCATTTATAATAAAACAACAGTATTCCCAAACATGGTTTGGAAAAATGCTATTTTACCTCAAGACAGTTTTTTGTTCTCTGCTATATTTCTTGTGTTCTGTATGATGCCTGATTGGTAGCAGTGTATCAATAGAAGTTTTCTTAGTGAATAGCCTTATTCGTTGTGATATTTTGTGCTTATATGTAGGGGTGAATATACGAATACACAATACATCATATGTGCACACTTGCAACACATTGGTCTATACAGCTCCAGAAATGTGAACAAAATCTATACACATCAGAAAATAATGGAATTTCAATTGGGACTCAATTACAATCTTCACATATAATGAAATAAAAAAATATAAATGGATTTATGGATTCTATTGTTCGGGCCTAAAAGTTTCAGATAGTAACTAAGAAATCATCTAAGGAATATTAAAAAATATTTTTCACCCAAAATATAGTTCTTAAGTTAATTTCTTAAATAAAAACTGATATATAATTTTATATACATCTACAGTTTATCTATTTAGTCTAAGAAGCTAACAGCAAGTAACAATTATTGGAGAAATGAGACAGTCTGAAAGATTTTAGAAGAAAATCTAAGAATAAACAATTTTCCAAAGAACAACGTGCCAGCATAGAAACGACATTTTCCATTACTGCTTTCAACTGTTAAATAAATTTTGAGTTATGATATATAATAAAAAAGTGAAAATACTTTTTCATTAACATAAGCTTTTTCCTCTGTAAGCAGAGAAAGAAAGTAGGTACAAATGGAGGTCAGAAGGCGATGCTGTGAAGAGGTGTAGGTCCTGCTCCCTTTTATCCGAGTACCCGAATATGCCAAGGATTTGCAGAATGAGTAAACTGACACACGATTACTAGATAACCAAATTACCCTATTGTTCTATTAAGAATATTGTAAGAATACTCTGGAAACAACATCTGTCGTTTGTTCCAGAATTGCTGAAAATAAAATAAATTACTGTGTAGATGTCTTTGTGTATATTTTATAAAATGTATTGGGATGAAGATAACCTGACAGAAGTAATTATGGATTTTAGTGAAGTAAAATGATGAATATAACGAAAATCAGCAGAATCCATAAAAGAAATGAAGTATAATCTTATTTTATTCCAATTTAAATTGAAGTTTTAAGTTTTAGATCTTTGTTTTTTGTTGTTGCTGTTAAAGATTTGGTTGGATGATTAATTCTGTGTTTAGATGCATACATTTGCTCTCAAACTGGGAAAGTAAACTTATTTTGCTTACAAAATTATGAAGCAGCAATGATATCTGAATGATTAGCAGGTGTAATTTTATACATAAAATTATTTTTAAAAAGTTTTATAAGATTTTAAAATGTTATATTGTTAACAAATTAAGTTTCCTATGTAAGAAATTTCTAATGCTATTTTAATTCAAATTTTTGAAAATTGAATATCTAGTCATGAAAATAATAATATCTTTGGGATATTAACAAAAGGATGTTTAAAATAACCTAAAGGAGGGAGAAAGTAACTGAAAGCAAAGTATTCTAAGGTCCTAGCATCACCAAAATGATTAAGTAAGAATTTACATTAGTCTTGCTTAATTCTTGGATATAATTTGTGATAAATCAAGAACACAGAACTGTTAGTTGAAAGTAAAATACAAAATAAGTTAATTTAATGAATAACAGAATAAGGTATGCATATGTATGTGCATTTATATGTTTATATACTATATACATTATGTATATTGGAATTATTTATGTTTTATATATGTTATATTATGTATAATACAATCAGAGAACATTAATAAATTAGTAAAATAATAAAATTGATAGTTATATCAAATATACAGGCAAAGAACATTTAGAGTGTTTCTAAACAATATCAGAGATGTGGAAAAGTAATAAAGTTTGGAAAACATTATAATTTCAATATGTATTCAGTAACATTTTAATGTATGATAAATATATTACAATGGCTTCGATATTTTGCCATACCAGATCACTTAACAAATGTCACAAAACCCAGAAGTATATTAAAGACAGAAAACATCTCCATAAAAGAACATGCTAACTTCTTTTCAGACTTAATCTACTGCATGATAAAGCCATGTGAAAATATACACAGAAGTTATAGCATCAGCTTGTGTGCAGATACAGGGCCTTTTACGTGAGGTGTTATGAGAAGATCAAGGAGGAAAAAGAACGAAAGAAAGTATGTGAAATTTTAGTAAAGGATTGATGGATGAATGAATTTTTCCAGGTAGACAAAAAGGGACTTTTGAGGCCAAGAGAAGACCAAGAGACCAAGATATTTAAGGCAAGGAAACAACATTTTGCATTTCAGAAACTACCAAGATGTAGTTTCTGAACTATCAAGTGCATTGAGCAAAGGAAAATTATAACAATATTAATAATAATAACAACAACAACAGCCAACATTGATCAAGGTTTTGGTACGTGCCAGGGATTTTTAGCTATATATTCTACATGTAGTGTTAGATGTATTCTTTATAACAAACCTCTATGATATATTATCCTCGTTTTAACCAAGAAATAACGAGTAAAGAGTAAATGAGGTCAAGGTAACAATCTGGTATCATTTTAAACAAACATATTGTATTTGTTCAATATTCATTTGGTCGTATCAGAGAAAAGTGCATTTTTAATAATAAACGTTGTACATTTATTTCTTCGCATTCGAAATAAGGGCTCATGAATGACTTTCCTTCAGGTGCTCCTCTTTGATCAGTATCTTTGCGTGTGTCCTTCCGTTACAGCCAGTAGTGTATTTCCCTTTGTGTGTACCTGCTTGCTGGTAAATATTTAATAACTGACTCTGGAAAAAATAGAAAAAGAAAAAAGAAAGGGAAGAAAGAAAACCCTGATCCCTCGTGTTTGCTGACTTCTGTTGTGTGAATACTACCTCGGTTAGCCTCAAACTACCAACATGTGATGTCACCGAACGCAGAGTTGAGAAGACCTACGTGCCCTCTGCACCAGCACCCTGGCCCGACAACCCGACCGCCACGTCTCCTCTCCAGTTCTCATACTAAAGTGGTGTGCTCTTTCGACCCGAGCTTCTTCACATCATGTATCTTTGCATTTTCCACACTCTGCAATAATTTTATTACATATGTCGACCTTCTATCTTTTTCACTCTCTACAGGAATGCGTGTACAAACGGGGAGGGAGGAGCCTTACCTTTTTTCTTCTGCATCACTGCATGTCAAGGGTGTCTTGTATATGGTATACAAACCCAATAAATACATGTTAAGTTGAAGAATAAGAATCTGAGCAAAGCAAAGAGGGATTTTCTCTGAGCACTAATATTAATAACTCAGTAAACTGTAATGTTAACAAGCAGAAGCTACATTGATGATATAATTGGATTATAACTTAGAAATTATATAATTTGGGGACCTACAACGTCTTTAAGGTCAACATGGAATATTATTCTGCTTTTTCCTATAGAGTTGTCAGATGTACAGCATAAGGTTCTATTCTGCTAAGCCAAAATTTTTGTTTAAGTATCTTCTTGCAGCTCCCTGGGATGGGGTGGAGCAGACAGAACCATACTGGAGACGGGTCCTGTAATTTATGACCACCTCATTGATCACAAAGCCTTTTTAAATTCCCCGTCTCAACTATGGAATGCACAGGAGTCTGGACAAAGATAGACATTATATCAGTGTTTATTATTGAATTGAAATTAACAAGGAGGTCTTTAAAGATGCAGGGCAATGTGAAAAAGATAAAATGATTTTCTAATCATAAAATGATTATTCCTCTTGAATTAATATTAACATTAACTCAAGCTATTCGTTTTGCTTTACAACTTGATTCTCACAAATCCTTAGATATGAGTATATTCAAATATCACTATATTTTCAGGGTCACATACAAATTACTTGGTGTTTGCTGTTCTATTGGGTGAGAGTCTGTATTTTAGGTAATTTAGGAAAACCAGCCTACAATTTTTTGGAGTATAGCATTGGGTATGTGTTGACTGATTCATGTGCTCATATTATTTAATAAATTCTGATTACATTAGAGACAAATAAAACCAACTTTTTTTTAAACCAACTTTAATAGGTGTCTTTTCCCTTTGCTTTCAATAGAAAGAAATGTCTTAGTATACTTTTATATTAATGCCAAGATAATTGATTTTACTCCACATATAAAGTAGAAAGTAAAAAATTCTAAAGATAAACAAAGTAAACTGAAAAGAGGAGTAGAAAAAAATGAAATAATAAAGTTCCGTGTCATTAAAATGACAAAGAAATTCGTATAGAAACATTTACTTTAAAAATATTTGTTAATGAAAAGGTTAGGGTGCTCTAGCTGTTTGTAAACTCCCTTCTGACCACGGTACGGCTGTGTTTCCAGCAGTGTGTTGGATGTGCTACACAACATGATGCAGCAAGGAATTGGAAAATTGTGTTGATCTCTTAAAGCATTGCTCTTTCAGGGATTTATTTTTAAAAAGGAGAACACAAGGAAGAACTCTTATATTTACATCATCTGAGAACGATGCATCATCTTCTTTAGGTGCATTTCTCCCAACAAACTTCCTTTCTGTGTTGAAATTATCCTTCCTTCCCTGTTCCTAGTTTCTAATGTACCATCATTGCGAACCTGAAAATCTTGCTTCATACCTTTTGTTCTGATTATTTCACACAGAAACTAAACATCTTCTCTTAGTCTTGTTCTAGTACCTTAACAGTGTCACACTTCCCGTTTAGATGACAACAAAGCCCCATTTCTTTTCTAGTTGGGACCCTGTTTGTCTTGTTACGCTTTGTCTTGGCGGGGCACATTTTCCAACTTTTGCCTCCTCAGCCCCACAGTTTACACAAATCCACACGCTTATCTGTACTGTTAGTCTAATGTTTATTCACGTCGTTGTTGAGTCTATACTCTATTTATGATTTTCCTTTTTCCATGTGTCTCAGAATTCATTCTCTGGCTGGGTCTCAATGCCCCAGAAAACAAGGACATAATTCATTTCCTAGAATTTGTTGTGGATATGACAGCTGTCTGACTTCACGTTTGACCACCTATACATGTCTCATTCCTCAATTACATTATTCTCTCTCTCTCTCTCTAAAAGATTTTTTTAGCTTCTGCGTTTGTGAGCAGCTGAAAACAGAATGGAATTCTATTCATTATATGGAGCACTTTGAATTGTCTCTCTCTGGCTGGATTTTAAAAATGTAATAAAGGGTGTCGTGGAGGGATCTTATTTTGGAAATCCAGAACTCATTTGCATCCATATTGTATTTTTTGGCGAGGATTTAGGAAGGTCAAACACTCTCATTGAGATCACATAATAGACAGAGGTCAGTTTTCTCTGTAGACAAAAATCCCTGATGATATTTATTCATGAACCAGGACAATCTCTACAGTAAAGTAATTCATTGTCCAAAATATCTTTGCTGAAAAATTCAAATAGCCAGATGTGGTTGTGCATTCTTACATCCTTTAAAATATGCTGTAGTCAACAGATTATCAGTCAGAGAAAGGGGAGTTGATATTCAGTGTAAATATATTATGATCATAACCATATATCTCCTGAATGCAGAGTTACAAGAGAATAAGATGGCAGAAAGAATAGTATTTTCCTTAGTACTGGTCGTGATATTTTGTGCTAAAAACAAATACACTAGAATTTGGCTCACAGTAATTCAATTTCCTGAAAATTCAGGATATCCGATCTAATTTAAAAAATAATGGTTGGAATATATTTATACATAAATGTATTATTCTTAGATTTCTTCTATGATACATTAAGAACCTCCTAAATCATAAAATTCAAGAATTTAGTTCATGATTTTTATTTAATATTAAATGTAAATTGATCAAGTCTTCTGTCTTATAATGTTTAGTGAGGCTAACTATTATTTGTTATTTAAAATAGCAGCAAACTAGCCCCTCATGGAGTCATATCTGTACCTTTTATATGGTTTTCCTTAATGCCATTTCTTCAGTTGATATGGTACCAAGTTGGGGCTTATTATTCAGGAACATTCAAGCCTTAAAATTGGGATATATAATTTTCCAAGTTGTAATTATTTGATAAATATAATTTTAGGTAGTAGGCTGCATTCCTTTTTAAAAATTTTAATATAAGGGATAGAAAGTTTCATATATTTGGGAAATACGGTATACAGAATGTAGGAATCAGAATTCCAGCCAGATGTCTAGTTAAACTAAACTCTAAGAAGCAGTCGTATAAAAGATCGACCTATCATTTCAGAGTAAATACATATTGTTATGACATATATATACACATATACATATAAAGTAAATTGTCAAGGTAGAATAATTCAGGTTAAAGGTATTCATGTCCATGCTCCCTCAGGCCCCAGGAACTTTGCATATCCTCTTCTCACCTAAAATGCCCTTCTTCTTTGCCCCAACCTCCTGTCTCCATTCCCTCATCTGCTAACTTCTCCTCACCTTTCAGTTAGCAACTCAACTGTCAATTTCTCTGGGAAACTTTTTCACCCTAACCCCTACCCACACTGGTTTGGATCCCTTGCTTTCACGTGAGTCTTTCCTATGTAGCTCTTACTACAAATAGAATTTGTCATTGTTGGTATAATTACTTGATTATTTATATCATATCTTCCATAACATCAGGTACTGTGTCTATTGTTGATTACTAGAATGTATCCCTATCCTGGCATAAACATTTGTCCAAAGGATATGCCTGGATTAAAAGTGACATATTCCTTAAGCAACTATCTTAGTTATTAAATAAAAATGACTACCTAAATAATAAATTAAAAAAAGATTTTGAGGGGCCCTCTCTGTGCAGCTTTACCAACACTGCCCTTTGTAACCTCTTGGGTTACCAAGACCGTACCTCAGGGAAAGGATGCCAAACTTGAATTGGAACATGGAGACTTCCTGGTAAGAAGTGTTTGAGCTCTATCCTTGATGTCTCGGGAAGTCCAATGACACAACATGCCATAGATAGATGCTCACATAAATACAGAAAGAGGCTGGACCAGCTCAATACTCAGAACTAGAGCACTGGTCCTCTCCTCTGTCAGAATCAACACACCCTGCTATTATGCATATACAGGTCCTGATATGGAAGTCAGAGCAACTATAACCGACCTACACACATTTGCCCAAGAAGATAAAAATAAGAATAGGTTATAATGAAATATTCTACATTTAAACATTAAAACGTATGAGCCACAATTGAAGATGAAAACATGCTTTGCATTTTAAAGGCACTGTTAGTGATCTGTGGGAGCGTGGAGGAAGGTTCTGAGGTTCAGGTCATACTGTTGACATCAATGGTTGTGGAAATCCATCAAGCTATGGAGGAGATAGTTTGTTAAAGTGCAAGGGAGTGAAATAGGTCTTGAAGATTATTATGGATCTAATGTAATTTATAATTAAAGCCACTTTTGATGATTTAATTCTTACATTCTTATCCATTCTTTCTCCTGTCTCCCATTTATTAATCTTCAATTTGCTTCATATTTTGCCACGGACAAATATTATTTCTTATAGCTCTTCTGATTTATAGAATTTTGCATTTATAACTTAGTTCTGGAGAGAGAACACTATACAAGACAGCATTTATGACCATATAAAAACATGAAAACTCAGAAAATCAAGTTGAACATTAAAATATAATTTGAAGTCATTTTTAAAAGTATGGTAAAAATAAAAACTTACCAAAAATTTTAAAAATGCTATATATTGTACCTGAATTTCACTCACATAATAATAATATTATACAATTACACAGAAAGAAATAATTTGTGACTAAGTTGTAAAATTAGGGAAATGGGAATTTTTGTTGACTAATTGTCATTTGCAAAGGTTTTTTCTCTAAATGGACCCTTAAGGTTACATTTTATTCCTGCCTGGAACTATAACTAAATACGTACAGGGGAATTGTTTAGCTAATTGAATGAGAATAATAAACACAAGAGGGATTTAGAAGCCTAAAAGAGGATAGTCCTGAATGGATACAATGGGTTATGGTCTGTATTTAGAATTGCATGATTTGAAGCACAATCTACCAAAACATCCTCCGCCAGTTTGGCACACCTTTTGGGATACGGAACTATCGCTAGAACTTGTTCATAGAAAAGGCATGGGTGTTATTTCAGGAAATTTCAGTAAGAATTAAATGAATATCTACTATATATATAAGAATTAAATGAATATCTACTATAAATTAAATGAATATCTACTATATACAAGATATAAAGACGAGTGAGATATACTAGAAGAACTTGTAGTTTATTCAGGGAGGCAAAGATACACTCACACATAACTATATACTGCAATGTTATGAACCACAGGGTGAAAGTATTCACGGATGCTCTGAGAGCTCAAAGAAGCAGTTTGTTGTATAAGAACTTTAAAAACAATATTAAAATTATCCACAGATCTGCTCTGACCTTTATCTCTGGGTAACAGTATCTACTCCTGTAGCTTATTTATAAGGATTAAGAAATCTGTAACTCCTTGTAAATCTTCCTTTTCAGCCTAATTGTCTTTATTCCTCCTCCCACTCAACTTTTCCAGTTGGATATCTCACAAATACCTCAAACTCCCTCTGTCCAACTCTGTTGCAACACTTATTCATCAACCAGAGTTACTTTTAAAAAACTCATATTTTATTAGAATACTTTGTTTAAACATATTGATGCTTTCTTGTGGACGTAGAATTAACTCCAATGTCTTCAACACATTTTCCAAGCCCCATGTGTTAGCTGCCTCTGCATCTTCTCATCAAGAACCTATGTCCTCTGTGCTAGAGAGTCTGGTTACCTTTTCCTCCAAAGGAAGATATCACCCCTGTCTTCTGAGGCTCTTTGCTGTACAAACATTCTTGAAAACATAATCTGGAAAACAGAAAAAAAAAACCCTCTCATTTTGAATTGGTTTCATTTCCTTACAGACTTGTGGCAATATCTCACTTTCTCTATTCACATTCTAAAATGGAGGGTCAGAAGCACATTTAGATATATTTTAGGCCACATTAAGAAATTACAATGCTACCTTTAGAGGTATTTACTTGATCACAGGCACAGAGTTTAATATTTATACGTATAAAAGAGCAAACATTTCTTTTTTAAAAAAATCCATAAAATAATAATCATTGCAACACCCATACTCCCTTAAATTATTTCTTAATTGCTATTCTTCGTAGAGAACAATTAGCCTGTCAGAAATTTTTAGTACTTCCACCTCCACTTGTGGCTAACACAAGGAAAGTATAAAAAATTATTTCTATCTCTAGCAGCTTGTTACGTGTTTAATGAGACAGAATTAATGCCCATAAAATATTTTTAAAAGATTACAATGTAGGGTATAATCAAGTGCTGAAATCTCTGTGAATCACGTCAGGAGAGATCCTTATAAACTGAAGTCATCATGGAAGAATTTACTGGGAAAGCGAGAAATTTCTGGACCTTGAAATGGGAGAATATTTTTGAAAATATTAATAATTTTCATTTATGGAGCAGTTATCATATGCCTAATGTGCGCTTAGTACATTATGCACATTCGATGATCGGTTCCTTACAAATATCATGTGAAGCTTAATTGCTCCCATTTCACAAATGAGGGAAATGAAGCACAGAAACACGTGGGTGTTTCACGTACAGCTGGCACGTGAGAGCTCAGCCTTCAGTCCGGGGCTCCCAA